>ONZH01008357.1:0-162842 GCA_900303285.1 Rhinella marina
CACTGAGGAAAATGAACTGTCAGATGAAATGCAGAATATAAAAGTAAAATTCCCCATTAAAAGTGCCCTGTCTGACCCAGGAAGAAGTAGAGCTACGTCTTAAAAAGATTAAAATAGACAAAATCGCCAGGACCGGATGGCATACACCCCGTATCCTAAGAGAATTAAGTATGTCATCGCTAGACCCTTATTTCTGATATTTAAGGACTCTATACTGACAGGGAGTGTTCCACAGGATTGGGCGCATAGCAAATGTGGTGCCAATATTCAAAAAGGGTCCAAAAACAGAGCCTGGGAACTATAGGCCGGTAAGTTTAACATCTGTCGTGGGTAAACTGTTTGAGGGTTTTTCTAAGAGATGCTATCTTGGAGTACCTCAATGAAAATAAGCAAATTACTCCATATCAGCATGGCTTCATGAGGGATCGGTCATGTCAAACCAATTTAATCAGTTTCTATGAGGAGGTAAGTTCTAGACTGGACCGCAGCGAATCAATGGATGTCGTATATCTGGACTTCTCCAAAGCATTTGACACTGTACCACATAAAAGGTTAGTATATAAGATGAGAATGCTTGGCCTGGGAGAAAATGTCTGTATCTGGGTAAGTAACTGGCTCAGTGATAGAAAACAGAGGGTGGTTATTAATGGCACATACTCAGATTGGGTCACTGTAACTAGTGGGGTACCACAGGGGTCAGTATTGGGCCCTATTCTCTTCAATATATTTATTAATGATCTTGTAGAAGGCTTGCACAGTAAAATATCAATTTTTGCAGATGACACTAAACTGTGTAAAGTAATTAACACAGAAGAGGACAGTACACTGCTACAGATGGATCTGGATAGACTGGAGGCTTGGGCAGAGAAGTGGCAGATGAGGTTTAACACTGACAAATGTAAAGTTATGCATATGGGAAGGAATAATGCAAGTCACCAGTACATACTAAATGGTAAAATATTGGGTAACTCTGACATAGAAAAGGACCTAGGAATTTTAGTGAACAGAAATCTAAGCTGCAGAAACCAATGTCAGACAGCTGCTGCCAAGGCCAATAAGATAATGGGCTGCATCAAAAGAGGCATAGATGCCCGTGATGAGAACATAGTCCTGCCACTTTACAAATCACTAGTCAGACCACACATGGAGTACTGTGTACAGTTCTGGGCTCCTGTGAACAAGGCAGACATAGCAGAGCTGGAGAGGGTTCAGAGGAGGGCAACTAAAGTAATAACTGGAATGGGTGGACTACAGTACCCCAGAAAGATTATCAAAATTAGGGTTATTCACTTTAGAAAAAAGACGACTGAGGGGAGATCTAATAACTATGTATAAATATATCAGAGGTCAGTACAGAGATCTCTCCCACGATCTATTTATCCCCAGGACTGTGACTGTGACGAGGGGCCATCCTCTGCGTCTGGAGGAAAGAAGGTTTGTACACAAACATAGAAGAGGATTCTTTACGGTAAGAGCAGTGAGACTATGGAACTCTCTGCCTGAGGAGGTGGTGATGGTAAGTTCACTAAAAGAGTTCAAGAGGGGCCTGGATGTATTTTTGGAGGTAATAATCTTACAGGTTATAGTTACTAGAGAGGGGTCGTTGATCCAGGGAGTTATTCTGATTGCCTGATTGGAGTCGGGAAGGAATTTTTTTCCCTAGTGGGGAAAACTGGCTTCTACCTCACAGGGTTTTTTTGCCTTCCTCTGGATCAACTTGTAGGAAAACAGGCCGAACTGGATGGACAGATGTCTTTTTTCGGCCTTATAAACTATGTTACTATGTTACTAATTGTGCCTAATATTTCACGTTATAACACATATTATTCTCTGCTACCCTATTTATTGAAAGACACGTATAGCTGTTTTGCCAAAATTCAACCGAAAACATTTTTTGTCTAATAATATTTCAACCTTATCATGTACAGATGTTATCTTATGCTACCTTGCTTATTGTAAGACACTATTTGCTGTTTTCTAGTGTTGATAGAGCACCAAAGTGCTCGGGTGCTCTGGTGCTCAAGTAGAACACTTTAGGATTCTCGGGTGCTCTACAGAGCACCAGAGCACAATGGAAGTCAATGGGAGATCCAGAGCATTAAACCAGGCACCCCCTGCTCTGAAGAGGGGAGGGTGTCTTGTTCATAGGAAAAGGTCAGAAATTGATGGAAACACAACTGAAATGGTTTGGGAACAGCATTGGGATGATGCCTGGATGCATCTTGGACTCCCAGGTCGCTGCTGGGAACAATGTTGTCCGAGTATTATGCCACTTTTACAGACAGGTGTAGCCTAGGTTGTGTCACTGTCACCAGCGGCCAAAAAATTACACTGAATGTCACAGACATTTAGGATGTGCAAATGTTATACAGCAGATGTAGCGCAGGTTATGTCGCTGTCACCAGCAGCGAAAAATTACAGTGAATGTCACAGATATTTAGTATGCGCAAACGTTAAACAGGAGATGTAGCGCAGGTAATGTCGCTGTCACCAACAGTGGAAAAATTACAGATGTAGCAGGGATTGCGCTCACTGGAATTGCGATTCCTGGCAAACGAATCGCGATTCCAGAAGCGCAATGCAAAAAATAAAAGTGTAGTTAAATGAAACCACCACCAGATGGCGCATGGAACTACAGTTTTAATGGTAAGACTTCAGCGCAGCTCCGATCTCCTTGAGGAAATTGGGGCTGCGCTGGTGTTTTAAAACCCACCCCCTCCAGATTAAAACATTGGTGGCGCAGTGCGCCTTCCTCCCCCCCCCTTAGTGTTAAGACATTGGTGGCGCAGTGCGCCCTTCACCCAACCCCCCCAGTATCAAAACATTGGCGGCGCAGTGCGCCCGCACACCCCCCTATTAAAAAGCATTGGTGGCGCAGTGCCCCAACTGCCCCAGTATAAGATACATTGGTGGCAGAGGGGATCAAGGCCCCCCCCGTTAAGCATTGGCGGCGCAGTGGGGATCGGACCCCAGCAACGTTATTGCTGGGCTCCGATCAGTTACCATGGCAACTCCAGTATACAATACATTGGTGGCACAGTGCGCCCGACACACCCCACACCCCCCCCCCCCTCGGTTTAAAACATTGTATTGTAAAAAAAAATACACACACAAGTATAAAATATTTTATTGAAATAAACACTCCCCCAGACCCCTGTTTGACCATTTTATTTAAAAAATAAAAAAGCTGGTCCGACGTAGTCCACCGAATCCGACGTAGTCCTCTGCATTCACGACCCTGAAAAATAGAAAACAAACACACAAACACAGACCACTTACCTCTTCCTCCTCCTCAGTAGCCTCTTCCTTCTTCGGCCTCTCCTCAGGCTTGTGATGCTCCTCAACCTTCTGGGACTGGACAGGGGCCACAAAAAAAACGTAAAACGCAAATAAATAAAAAAAAAAAACGTACACATGTTGGGTATCGCCACATCCTTAACAACCTACTCTACAAAAATCTCACATCACCTCACCCCTCAGCTGAAAGCAGTAAAAAAATAAAATAAAAACTGTGTCAAAAAAGCCATTTTTTGTCACCTTACATCACAAAAAGTGTAATACAAAGCGATCAAAAAGGCGTATGCCCCCCTAAAATAGTACCAATCTAACCGTCACCTCGTCCCGCAAAAAAGTAGCCCCTACCTGAGAAAATCGCCCAAATAATAAAAAAAACTACAGCTCTCACACTGTGGAGACACTAAGAAATCTTTTTTTTTTTTCCCAAACAGGATATTACTGTGTAAAACGCGAATAAATTAAAAAAACGTACACATGTTGGGTATCGCCACGTCCGTAAAACCCTGCTCTACGAAAATCTCACATCACCTGACCCCTCAGCTAAAAGCAGTAAAAAAAATAAAATAAAAACGGTGTCAAAAAAGCTATTTTTTGTCACCTTACATCACAAAAAGTGTAATACAAAGCAATCAAAAAGGTGTATGCCCCCCTAAAATAGTACCAATCTAACCGTCACCTTGTCCTGCAAAAAAGTAGCCCCTACCTGAGAAAATCGCCCAAAAAATAAAAAAAACTACAGCTCTCACACTGTGGAGACACTAAGAAATCTTTTTTTTTTTTTTCAAACAGCATATTACTGTGTAAAACGCGAATAAATAAAAAAAGTACACATGTTGGGTATCACCATGTCCGTAACACCCTGCTGTACGAAAATCTCACATCACCTCACCCCTCAGCTAAAAGCAGTAAAAAAAATTAAATAAAAATGGTGTCAAAAAAGCTATTTTTGTCACCTTACATCACATAAAAAATAAAAGGTACAGATGTTATTCATCCTTCCGTTTTTTGGCGGAAAAACGGAATGGATGTCCTGTAAAAACAGAGTTTTTTGAGGACCAACGGATCCGCACGCAGCGTCAGGTCATAGTGCGCTGGCCAGGGAAGAGAGTGGAGCGCCGCACCAGAGAGCAGCCGCAGAACAGGTAAGAAAGTTTTTTTTTTTTTTAAAACATACTGTATGTGGCTGGGTGGGCTGAACTTAGGTCTGATGGGGGCACATTCTGCTAATCTGAGGTCTGATGGGGGCACAATACGCTGAACTGAGGTCTGATGGGGGCACATTCTGCTAATCTGAGGTCTGATGGGGGCACAATACGCTGAACTGAGGTCTGATGGGGGCACATTCTGCTAATCTGAGGTCTGATGGGGGCACATTCTGCTGATCTGAGGTCTGATGGGGGCACAATACGCTGATTTGAGGTCTGATGGGGGCACATTCTGCTAATCTGAGGTCTGATGGGGCACATTCTGCTAATCTGAGGTCTGATGGGGGCACATTCTGCTGATCTGAGGTCTGATGGGGGCACAATATGCTGATCTGAGGTCTGATGGGGGCACATTCTGCTGGTCTGAGGTCTGATGGGGGCACAATACGCTGATCTGAGGTCTGATGGGGGCACATTCTGCTGAACTGAGGTCTGATGGGGGCACATTCTGCTGATCTGAGGTCTAATTGGGGTACATTCTGCTGATCTGAGGTCTGATGGGGGCACATTCTGCTGATCTGAGGTCTGATGAGGGCACAATACGCTGATCTGAGCTCTGATGGAGGCACAATACGCTGATCTGAGGTCTGATGGGGGCACATTCTTCTGATCTGAGGTCTGATGGGGGTACATTCTGCTGATCTGAGGTCTAATTGGGGTACATTCTGCTGATCTGAGGTCTGACGGAGGTGCATTCTGCTGATCTGAGGTCTGATGGGGGCACATTCTGAAGATCTGAGTTCTGATAGGGGCACATTCTGCTGATCTGAGGTCTCCTTGTGGCCCCCATACAGCATAATGTTTCCTTGTGGTCTCCATACAGTATAATGTCTAAGGTTAGATTGGTAATATTTTAGGGAGGCACATGCCTTTTTGGTCGCTTTGTATTACATTTTTTGTGATGTAAGGTGACCAAAACTGGCTTCTTTGACACTGTTTTTATTTTATTTATGGAGGATGCAGTAAATCCCCAACCCCCCACATGCTCCTTCTATTGTTTTTTTACAAAGGGACTAATGAACGCTTTGTTTCCTGTAGCTGGGGTGTAGCAGCACTGTGTAACTTGAATCCAGCAGTACAAAGGCTCTAATATTCTTTTACAAAGAGCCTTTGTACTGAAGGAGCATGTGGGGGGTTGGGAGATTACTGTACTCAGTACAGTACATTTAGGCTACATTCACACGTCCGTATTTGTGCACATCATAGAAAACGGTCAGTTTTTTGCGGATCCGTTGGTCCGCAAAAAACTCTGTTTTTCCAGGACATTTGTTCCGTTTTTCTGCAAAAAATGGAAAGGATGTATCCATGTGTCATCCGTTTTTTGCGGATCCACAAAAAACGGAAGGATGAATAACATGTGTACGTTTTTTTTTATTTACTTGCGTTTTACACAGTAATATCCTGTTTGAAAAAAAAAAAAAGATTTCTTAGTGTCTCCATAGTGTGAGAGCTGTAGTTTTTTTATTATTTGGGCGATTTTCTCAGGTAGGGGCTACTTTTTTGCGGGACGAGATGATGGTTAGATTGGTAATATTTTAGGGGGGCACATGCCTTTTTGATCGCTTTGTATTACACTTTTTGTGATGTAAGGTGACAAAAAATGGCTTTTTTTGACACAGTTTTTATTTTATTTTTTTACTGCTTTCAGCTGAGGGGTGAGGTGATGTGAGATTTTTGTAGAGCAGGTTGTTAAGGATGTGGCGATACCGAACATGTGTACGCTTTTTTTATTTTATTTATTTGCGCTTTACGTTTTTTTTGTGGCCCCTGTCCAGTCCCAGAAGGTTGAGGAGCATCACAAGCCTGAGGAGAGGCCGAAGAAGGAAGAGGCTACTGAGGAGGAGGAGGAGGTAAGTGGTCTGTGTTTGTGTGTTTGTTTTCTATTTTTCAGGGTCGTGAATGTAGAGGACTACGTCGGATTCGGTGGACTACGTCGGACCAGCTTTTTTATTTTTTAAATAAAATGGTCAAACAGGGGTCTGGGGGAGTGTTTATTTCAATAAAATATTTTATACTTGTGTGTGTGTATTTTTTTTACAATACTGCAGTTTTAGTAATCACAGCTATCTACAGACGGCCCTGATTACTAATACTGGGCTTAGTGCTTGCCGGTATGGCAGGCCAGCACTAACCCCAACATCTATTACCCCGGCACCCACCGCCCAGGGGTGTCGGGAAGAGCCGGGTACCCGCAAAACCGGACCTTCTAAATTGAGGGCCTGGTTCTGGGGCAGCTGCAGGCTGGTACCATTAGGCTGGGAAGGGCCAATATCCGTGTCCCTTCCCACCCTGGTAGTGCCAGGCTGCTGCTGCTGGTTGTATCTGGCTGGAAAATGAAAAAAGGGGGGGGGACACCACGCCATTTTTTAAATTTATTTATTTATTTAAAAAAAATAAAGCGTCTGGTTGCCATGGTAACTGATCGGAGCCCAGCGATTACACCACTGGGCTCCGGTCAGGTCCCCACTGCACCACCAATGAAAAGAGGGGGGGGCGCCTGTGGCCACTGCCACCAATGTTTATTATACTGGAGGGGAGGGCGCACTGCGCCACCAATGTTTAAACCGAGGGGGGGGGTGTCGGGCGCACTGCGCCACCAATGTATTGTATACAGGAGTTGCCATGGTAACCGGAGGCGTCCGGTTGCCATGGTAACTGATCGGAGCCCAGCAATAACGTTGCTGGGCTCCGATCCCCACTGCGCCGCCAATGCTTAGCGGGGGGGGGGGGGCGACAGGGCGCACTGTGCCACCAATGTATATTTAGGGGGTTGCTATGGTAACCAGAGGCGTCCGGTTGCCATGGTAACTGATCGGAGCCCAGCGATAACGCAGTTGAGGCACTGCGCCACCAATGATTTTTAATAGGGGGGGGGCGCACTGTGCCACCAATGTTTTAATACTGGGAGGGTTGGGTGAAGGGCGCACTGCACCACCAATGTTTTAACACTAAGGGGGGGGGGGGCAGGGCGCACTGCGCCACCAATGTTTTAATCTGGAGGGGGTGGGTTTTAAAACACCAGCGCAGCCCCAATTTCCTCAAGGAGATCGGAGCTGCGCTGAAGTCTTACCATTAAAACTGTAGTTCCATGCGCCATCTGGTGGTGGTTTCATGTAACTACACTTTTATTTAATGACTGAAGCGATATCGCTCTGCGCTCACGTGATCCTGCTGTGAGCGCCAGAGCTGCTACATCTGTATACTGAATGTCACAGATATTTAGGATGCACAAATGTAACACAACAGATGTAGCAGAGGTTGTGTCACTGTCAGCAGCAGCTAAACAATTATGTGCAATTTAGCGCAGGTTTCGCTAACAATATAAATATGAGCCAGATAAAACAATACTCCTTAAGCACCTAACTGTTTTGCCCAAGTCCAGCTTGGGCAGTGTGAAAAATAGCTGGAGGGAGGGGGAGGGCTGCTTTAGATTGTGATATCTCCTTAATGGTAGCAGCTAGAAACATGCAACTGGTCTTGTATGGAAGCTGGGCTTTCATACAAGACCAAAATGACAGCTATACTCCAAGCAGCATAGGATAAATCACTGTTAGAAATCAAGTCGGGAATAATCGCGAGTATCTTTCTCTGTCCTGAATATATTGCTGTATTTTGGTCTTGTATGAACCTGGACTGTCTGCTTTCATACAAGACCAGTTTCATGTTTCTAGCTACTACCATTCAGGAGGTAGTAGCATCTAAAGCAGCCCTCCCCCCCTCCAGTTAGCACCTTTTCCCATCGCTGGAGCTCTACTCTGGCAAAACAGGTAGGGGGTTAAAAGGACTTTTGGGTCTCTGAAAGATTCAACAAATTTCTATCCCTACACTATCTGTCCCTCCGGCTACAGCTCTTCCTGACTAAGACTGAGCCGAACCACGTGTCATCGGGTGCTTTATAGCACCCGATGATGTGTTCCGCCCAGCCAATTACTGTAATGCCAGTGACCAACATGGCTACGGCATTACAGTGATTTCCAGTCCTCAACTGCACGTTTATTGGCTGCGTAGTTTATTGCCTGTTAAAGCGGCAGGCACTGTGGAGGTTACTGTCAAGGAGGTGGGGGACTGTGGAGGTCACTGTTAAGGAGGCAGGGGACTGTGGAGGCCACTATTAAAGGGGCAGGTCACTGTGGAGGTCACTGTTAAGGGGGCAGGGGACTGCAGAGGCCACTACAAAAGGGACAGAATGCTGTAGAGGTCACTGTTAAGGCAGCAGGGTACTGTGAGGTCATTGTTAATGGAGCAGGGTGCTCTGGAAGTCACTGTTAAAGTGTAACGATGCTGTAGAGGTCACTGTGATGGAGAACACTGTGGATATCTTTTAACTTCATACACAAACATTAAATGAAATATACCCGTGTGAAGCCGGGTCCTTCTTCTAGTATAGTACTGTATATATTTTTGCGGACAGACAAACCGCAGAAAATCATGGAAATGTGGAAAACATAATAAAATAAATGAACCAGTATGCTGTCCGTAAAAAAAAGGCATGCTTCGGCTTGTGAAACATGGAAGTGTGGACGAGGCCTTAGGAAGGAAACAAACAAGCCTAGAGGGTTGGGTCCACACCTTACTTCTTACAGTTAAGAAGTATTTAACTCTTAGTGTCCCAGTCGGAAGTTACTCAAAATTGCAACAGTACAGCTCTTATTTTTTTTAGCAGTGGCCTCCAGGTCACTGCATATCTAGGTGCGCTATCTTTGGCTTTGAATGACAAGGGGCCAAGGCACATTTCTTTCATAGAAGCCTTTAATGTTAGCATCCACCCCTACTCAGAATGTTGCCTGGGACCAGAGATGAAATCATCATTTGTAAAAATTCTAAATTCTACCCAGTTTTTTGAAAAGAAAAAAAAAAACTGAATCTACAAAGAAAGAGAGAGATTATTTTCAGTTCAAGTAGGGATTTCAAACTGAATCACATGGCAATTCGGACAAACTGAAATTATATTTAGAAGAATTCATTAACAACTTTAATGCTATGGATAAGTCATTATAGGTAAGCACATGAAGGAGAAAAACTCTTGTAATCTGAGTAACATAGTTGGGGTATCTTCCTGTTTTTTTTCCGTAACTCGGAGTGAATATGGGGCATAGTTCACATTATTATTTGAAATTTCTTCTCTAAATTACTTGCTACAATTAGAAACCAAACTTTATTTTTGTTCATATACTGTAGTCAGCTGTATACGGTATATATGTATGTATAATATATACATCTAAATAAACTACTGTTGTATACATCTTTGTATTCATTTCAGTGAAACTAAGATCAAGATTTCCTTTTGCTGTACTCAATAACAGTTGAAAAACTGTTGGAATCTACAGTAAAAATAAACAGTTAGGCCTTGCCCGTCCCACAAGAACCATCCATGTGAGACATCCATGTGAATCCAATATTGCAGCAGGACCCATTGACTTGAATAGGTCTGCGATCCGCAACATACGGCAAGTATGCCGGTCCTCCTCTTCCCTCCAGCAGCGAGCCTGTCCACTTGGGTTCTATATGTCCCTCTCTGTAGTCTGGTGCAGGCCACAACCTGCATTCCTTGGCTAGGCCTTCTGTCTGCCTATAGGGTACTTGCTCGCATCCTCCCTCTGGCTCTTTAAGGGCCAGCACATGTGCACCCAAATTCTTTCCCTGGCCTATAGCTATCTTTCGGTACTTAAGGCACCTTCCTCTATGGAAGAGTCCTTGATCAATCGGTGTTTCTTGCGCACTAGTCATTGCAAAGGTGTTCTGTTCAATTTTTCTGCCTTTGTACCAATCACTTCCTGATTTCTGACTCTGTTTTTCTGCTGCCTGTCCTGACTTGACTTGCTTGATTACTGTAATGACGCTTTGCTTTACGTATTTACACATAGTTTTCATGCCCTGACTTTGCTTTTTTCTAACTACAAGTTTTTCCTCATACCTCAGTTCTCTGCCCCAGTGCCACTACTCGCATAACTGTCAACTCTACAGGGGCTATTCCAGGAGATAGCAGTCTGGTACTTTCCCTAAAGTGAATTTCAGATCCCTATAGAGGGGTCAAAAAAAAAAAACAGGGGCCCACCCAAGATGGGTTCTCAAGGAGCTGAAAAGTCAGAGTGGACATCAGGAGTGTCTTATCTTTATAACATATCAGCCCACTTGGACTACCTTTACAGAGCTGCTCCAGTTCCACCAGCTTCAGCCACTTTCTCTGCACCTATATCTACTTCTGAAGCAGCCCCGGTGTTTCTAATTCAATACTTTAGCCTCTGAACTGACATGGAATAATGAGGCACTGCTGGTAGCTAATGTTGAGCTAAAAGAGCTTCAGATCCTAGATCAGAAGACACTTCAGACAAAACTTTGTTTTCATGCTATACATCTGTCTCCGTATAGCATAAAAATGTATGGGCTCCAGCGAGGTGAAATGCATCTTTGTGCATCATTAAAATGCATGGGTTCCAGTGAAGCAAATTTGTTATCATCAAAGTTGTTCAAGACTTTGGTGAATAATTTTGGCGTTTGATTATTAAACTGGAAAACAGGAAATTATTCACAGAAATCCTGAAGTTATTCCCCGATGTTCCCGAAGTCCTGTGAGACTTCGGTGATAATAAATTTGCCTCACTGGAGCCCATACATTTTAATGCTGTACAGAGACACATCAGAATACAGCATTAAAACTAAGTTTTGAGTGAACTGAATCTCTACCTAGGATCTGAAGCTCGCTTCGCTCATCCCTAATGGTAGCCTTCTGGAAGGGTCTATTTAGCCGTATTAAGATCAAGCTGGTGGCTCATGGTGTTCTATATACCTTGGACAAGCTAATTAACTCAGCTTCAGAAAACATCAAATGGAGTCTACATGGGAAAAAGACTTAGGCCCTGATTTATCATACCATCACTCCAGAATTCTGGCATCAAAAAGTCGCAAAATAGGGCTTTTGCGACTTTTTTGCGCAAAATTTTGTGACTTTTTGCATGTGTACACCACTCACTCCAATTTTGTAATATGGGTGGAAAAGTGGGAGTGGTTAGCTATGTTAATGAGTTTCACTCCAGATTTATCATTGCGACTTTTTTTAGCTTTAACTTGAGCTAAGTAGATCTGGGTACACTTTAGTCATGATCATCATTAGTGTTGAGCGAGCATACTCGGCCGAACTCGCTGTTCGGCTGAGCATGCCTGCGCTCGGGTCCGCTCGGTGTTCAGCCAAAACACAGCGTGTGCTCGAGTGCGATACTCGAGTATGCTAATGCATCCAAATTTGTATGCTAATGCTACACATTGTGCGCTAATGCGTACAAATTTGTATGCTAATTTGTATGCTAATGTTACGCATTGTACGCTGATGTGTACGAATGTAGCATACAATGCGTAACATTGTGTAACATTAGCATACAAATTTGTATGCATTAGCGTACAATGCGTAACATTAGCATTGCTAATCCAGAACTTGATCTGGAGTGAAAGAGGAGAATTTGCGATTCTGACCTTTTCCTATGAACCCGACACCCTCCCCTCATCTGAGCAGGGGGTGCCTGGTCTTCTCCCATTGACTTACATTGTGCTCGGGTGCTCTGTAGAGCACTCGAGCATCACCAAGTGTTCTACCACTTTGG
Organism: Rhinella marina; assembly: GCA_900303285.1. Lineage (NCBI taxonomy): Eukaryota > Metazoa > Chordata > Amphibia > Anura > Bufonidae > Rhinella > Rhinella marina. The sequence continues at coordinate 12,098 of ONZH01008357.1, forward strand.
TGCTCGATCAACACTAATTATCATAGATCACTACTCCAAGTTTGTAATTACCTTATCATTCAGAGACTTGACTGGAAAAAAAAAACAACACAGCAGCTGCCCTCTGAAAGAGTTTTCTAGCATTCGAGTCTCATAAAGTTTGTGTCTTGTATCAAAAACTGAGGGCCATAGCTTATCAGCCGCTGGTCGATGACCTATGTAAGCAGATGAATGAGACACTGATTAATATGATGAAAGCTATTCCAGTCCACAAAAGATATGATTGGCCTTTACTCATTCCAGAACTAGCGTATCTATATAACAATACCATACATTGCTTCATTGGGTACACTCCTTACCATATGATGTTTGGGCTGCCAGATAATATTACCTTTGACATCACAGTGCCAGCCACAGAGAATCCACTATCACAAACTCTGCCCCCGACATGTTTCGTCAGATTCTCTGATGTCTTCAGGTGTATGAGCAGCTAGCACTTTGAGGGGGCTGCTTTTTTATTAACTCTCATAATGACATCACCAGCCTTTCGGCCTATTGGAGGCTTCCTCTATTCACCACCTGTAGCTTCCTATCTACTGCAGATCACAGTTCGCTAGGAGTGAACTGCTGTCCAGCCCCCAGGGTGGGTCCATGCTGTGGTACTATGATGCAAGAGGAGTGTTGTGCTCTTGCACATGTCAGTAGGGTTATTCTCACACTTACTTGCACTTATAGCTACTGTGCATGTTTCTAGACTTCTCAGTTCTCTCTGCTCTGAAGCTGTATGGCGCAGGTATCGGGAGTTTGATGGACATTTATCAATCATGGTGTAATTAGCGCCCAAAAATATTAATATTACAAATCAAAAGTGGTGATATCTTCCAATTCAAATATCAAAAGGTGCATGCCACCTTTAAAGTGTGACTTCTTTTAAATATAAACTTGATTATCCACCTATTTCTCTCAAGTTGCAACATTTTAACACCAATAGCACTAAAATGAGACTTTTATTTTTTTTAAATCAAAATGTGCCATTTCAGCCAACACTACCAGACCGTGGTTGCAACTTTTAAAACATATTTGCAACATTTCCAGTGGTAAATTGAGACTTTTGTTTCAGACTCGGGATGTTTTAGTGGAAGATTATTTTCCAAAATCCTGTTGTTTAGCTCATTTCTATTAGATAAAAATAAATACATCCTGTTTTAATACTTACCTATCACTTGCTCCCATGACAAGTTGTTTTTTCTTTTCATAACTGAGACTTTATGATGTGCGACTTTTTAAACAAAACACCACCACATAAGTTGGCTTAGTTGTCCTCAACAATTTGAGCCATTTCTGTCGATAAGAGGATGATAAATTAGGTTTAATGTGCCCAAATTTGATAGCCCCTCCCACTTTAACATTTATAACTCATTTCTGACGTGATGTATACTTTATGGTGAAAATTCTGGAGAAAACTGTTGAAATATAGCTATTTTAGGCGGTGTAAAACCCTTTCCTTGCCGTTGTGAACCGGAAATTCAATAGTTAATCCGTCATTTAATTGTGTCGCTGACACACAGTTATTTTTAGGGGTACAGAATTATTTCTTTGCACTCGTGACATGAAAATACAATTGTTCATCTGGCAGCCTATTTGTTGGGTAAAAAAATGAGGAGAGCATCAAATAAGGAACGTGGTCGTGATGCTGTTGGAGTGATGCTCCCACCGAGGACAGCTTTTTGTTGCCTCTGGGAAGCCTGGCAAACATGAGTGACTACATACTCCAGTGCCTGGGCAACGACCATCGAGTTACCCTCATTCTAACCAGTGCTGATTACTGGGTGGCCACCCTGCTGGATCCCTGCTACAAGGACATGCTATCCTTAATTTCGTCACTGGAGCATGATCGGAAGATGAGCGAGTACAAGCGCATGTTGGTAGACACGCTACTGATGGCATTCCTGAAAGCGGGGGCTCAGTCAAAGCACAAGGCGAAGGTAGAGGAGGAAGCAGTCGTCAATGCAGCTGGGGCCCCGCCAGCACCTCAGAAGGGAGGGTTAGCATGGCTGAAATGTGGAACAGCTTTGTCAGCATGCCACAACATCAAGCACCACCAACTGATACGGACCATCTATGCAGGAGGCAGCGTTTCAGCAACATGGTGAAACAGAACATGGGCACACGCCTGCACATACTGACTGATGGGTCTACCGCATTCAACTTATGGGTCTCAAAATTGGGCACATTGCCTGAGCTTGCCCTTTACACCTTGCAGGTGCTGGCCTGCATCCAAACAGTTTTCAGGCTTTGTCTTGGTTCCAACAGGCTTTGGCATAAACTGGCAGGCAATTTAGATTCTGAAATTTAGGTTCTGATATCTTTGGATTGGGGATTGTCCTCCTCCTTACACTCAGTAGGTAAATTAACATGGAGTCCGGGTGCTCTATGAGTTACTTCCCTTTGGAGAAACTCCTACTGCAGTTGGAGAATTTTTTCTCCTAGCTGCTACCTTTTTCAGGTCTTCTCAGCTCCTCAGTGGAATCTAAAGATAGCTCTGCTATATACGCTGCCACCTGCTGGTGAAGCAGGCATAGTGCATGTAAAAACAGTTGCATGACAGTGGTATAAATGAACAATGGTGAAGGACCTGGAAATAAATACAAAGATGACATTGGTGTTTCCAATAATAGTACTGTAGTGAAAGAATTGTAATACTGTACCACCCCGGGGTATTTCACACCCTGTTTGCATCAGTCTAACGGTAGTAGGAGAGGAAATTTGTCTGTGGAGTGTCTTTGACACTAAGGCAATTTTTTTAAAATTAAGAACACCCTTTTTGCCTCCGTCTAACTGTACTTGGAGAGGAAATTCGTCTGTGGAGTGTGTCTTTGACACTGAGGCAATTTTTTTTTTTTTTTAAATTAGGAACACCCCTTTTTCATCCCTCTAACTGTAGTACGAGAGGAAATTCTTTTAATACATGGTCCCCAGATAGGGGAAATACGTATGAGATTTTAAGCTGAGACAAACAGATACTACAGGTGATCTTTGCAGTTATATTGGATGTAGCTATCCCACATGTACCAGCCTAGACCCCTCCAGAGGGGCAGGAGAAAGAAGCAAGACATGGCCTTGCCCCACAGAGCCATTTGCAGTACTCAGAGTCCAGCAAACACAGCCACACACAAAGGCGATCCGCAATAGAGTAAGTTAATGTGAGAAGTAGACAGAGCAAGCTCTTTATCACTCTCTCTGCTCGAAAAATGTATTATATATATGGTTGCCAGATAGAGGACGTATGAGATATAAAACTGAGACGAACAGATACTACAGGCGATCTTGGCAGTTATATTGGATGTAGCTGTCCCACTTGTCCCAGCCTAGACCCCTCCAGAGGGCAGAAAAAAGAAGTGAGACATGGTCTTGCCCCGCTGAGCCATTTGCAGTCCTCAGAGTCCGGCGAACACAGCCAAACACAAAGGTGATCCGCAGTAGAGTAAGTTAATGCTTTCCCTATTTGAAAAATCCATTATATATCTGGCTGCTAGATAGGGGACGTATGAGATATAAAACTGAGACAAACAGATACTATAGGTGATCTTAGCAACAAGGCCGAGAACAGATAACCTGAAAATGGTTCACTGCCGAGGCCGCGGTTCGCCCAAGCAGAATACATTTCAAGGCAACAGCCTCCAGGCCCTAGCCCTATGCCAGGAGGCATGTCCTTCTCACAAAACAGGGAGATCAGCTGTCGACCACTCTGCCTTTACCAAAATGCTCCTCTTCAGGTTCCCAATCTGCATAACACCAACGGCCTGGTGCATGCCCACTTTTGGCTATGCCTTTTCCTCATACGTATGTCCAGCTGCCAAAGCGCGCAATCTGTCGCAGCCCATCTGGGACAGCCTCTTACCATCCTCCCGATCCATCACTCAATCGTAAAGTACAAAGAGGGAGAGTGGAAAAGTCTTGCATGACATGCCATCAAATAGAGGGCAAAGAGAGACAGGAGGGAGGATCAGGAATAAGAAAAAAAGAAGGGGGGAAAAAATCATTGTTGACTGTGATGTCAGGCCACATTGTTCAGTGTTCTGTCAAGGCCCCTTGTGATGTCATCCTGTGACCAACTACTGACTAGCCTCTTGAGACAAGCACAGTGTTCCGTCCGTTGTCCAGAGAGCAGGCCTGGCTGCTGATACATAGAAACTGCTGGACAACTTTATTGCCCCCAAATTCAGTTCAGAAGCTCCACAAGAGGGAGACACAAGCTGACTTCAGGAATGGAAAGGAGTCTCTTCTAGAATCACGCTCATCCTCAAAATGCCACACTTGGGACCCCTGTCCTTGTCAATGCCACACATGGGACCCCTGTCCTTGTCAAAGCCATACTTGGGCCTCCATATGAGCCTGCTGCTGCTGTGCCATGGCCTGTTGTTGGACTCGTAAAACTTCTTCTTGTCTTTTTTTTATCCTCTGCCTGTAATCTCCGCTGCTGCTCCTGCATGGCCTGTTGCTGCTGCACATTGGCCTGCACCAGCTGCTTCATATTTTCTTCCATTACACTTGCAGCTTGCCGGTACGCAGGGGGAACACGTGAGCGTCAGGGATATGTCACAGTGTGGTGTTGCCAATGGTTTACTCACGGTTTTCAGTAGTGTCCCCTGGACCAGCGTGCAGTTGCGTGGAGGGGGGACACAACCTCCCTCGGGGCACACTCTGTACGCAGGACTCCGCCGGATGGTGAGACGAGGTGCCCTTGGTGGTAATTTTTACAATGTCAGTCGGCTGGGTCCTGGGTTGTCGTGACGCCAGTGTCTTTAGGACACACCCGTAATAGTAGTAAGTAAGGAGGCAGTTTGAGATAAACAACAAACTTTTACTTTTGCCTTGAGGTCAGATGTTATAAGTTACAATTTCTTCAGTAGGCAGCAGATAATACAGATTGGTGTTGTAAGAATTCCTTCCAAGGCTGTTACTTTAAGTTGCTGTAGCTTTAAATCCTGTTACTCTTATTTCTCCTCTTAGTCAATCCCTCAATAAACTAGTCTTGGATCTGGATAAGATTATATATCAATAATTCAGGGTATGTTGGCCCTGCACGGCAGGAATTAATACGTCTGCACTGTGTCACTTTAATAGAAACCTGACTGCCCGTTGGGGTTTTCAGTAGGTAATAAATTCACAACTGTAGCTAGTAGTTGCTGTATCTGTGTCCGGGTGCTGTGGAGCTACTCCCAGTCACCATAAGTTTTGCTGACAAAGTCCATTAAGCTGATGAGCTCAGCGTTTACCTTTGACAGGCTTGGTATCCAGTTTTATGCCAGTTTCTAGTGGCCAAGAAATGGCACAGTAAGTTGCCATCTTGTAGCTGTGACATGGCCAGTGTCCAGCAGGAACGGCGGCCTTTAGGGTGACTCTCTCCTCCTGCACATATCTTAGGTTGCTTCTGCTTTCCTCACATTCTCCTCTAACTCCTAACTCCTTACAATTCTCCTCCTCTATACCATAGAAGGGTATATATATATATATATATATATATATATGTTACAGATCAGCACCATCTAGTGGAAAATTGATATTGCTGCCTAGGAGGTTCTTACAACACTCCAACAAGAATTTGGAATACAGAGTGAAATGACATGGCTATACAAAAATACGATTTTGTAGTGTGCCTTTCACACATAACATGTGGGACACTGCACACTCAATGAATTTTGAATAGCAGCTGCAGTTTAAACCCAAGACATACAAGCACCAAACTTTCACGCTGTGGCCTTTAGAAACCTGACACAGAATTGACGGACACATGGAAAAAAAACAAACAGAAACAGTGTTGGCTTCCTCCCCCGACTCTTCCACCTACACCTCCACATCCCCCTCCTCCTCCACTTGGACTTCCACCTCCTGGCTCAAGATTATTATGTTTTATATTGGCAGCATGGGTGTAATTAGGTTACAACCTTTGGGGCCTGGACCCCGGATGTTTTGTCCCAGGCCCCGAATGTACTACCTATTAATGAAAAATCAGGGGAGACTACGGACCAGGACACACTGCAGGAGCTGAAGGACCTGTGATGACATCACAGTCAGGTGATCTGTGCTAGAGGCAGAGCTTGGTGATGGAGATGGACCAATTCGATGATGTCACCATCAGTGATACAGGCAGAGGTGGCGGAGCTAAGCTGTGAAGGGGAGAACTAGTGGATAAGACCCTGTGATGGCTTCTGTGACATGAGGAGAGGTAAGTGCAGGGATAGATTTGGTGTGAGAGGAAGAGGGATGCTGGGAGTTGTAGTTCTCTCTCACACCACCTCACTGCTTGGTTGAGGGAGTGATGTTATCTACATGGGACTGTATGTTAAGGCTAAAGGGGGGGGGGTTATTTACACGTGAAGGGATGTTATTGAAAGGGCTAAAGGCAGGGGACCAATGTTATTTGCATGGGACTGTATGTTGGAGGGGCTGAAGGCAGGGGAGTGATGCTATTTACATGGGACTGTATGTTGGAGGGGCTAAAGGCAGGGGAGTGATGTTATTTACATGGGACTGTATGTTGGAGGGGCTGAAGGCAGGGGAGTGATGTTATTTACATGGGACTGTATGTTGGAGGGGCTGAAGGCAGGGGAGTGATGCTATTTACATGGGACTGTATGTTGGAGGGGCTAAAGGCAGGGGAGTGATGTTATTTACATGGGACTGTATGTTGGAGGGGCTGAAGGCAGGGGAGTGATGTTATTTACATGGGACTGTATGTTGGACGGGCTAAAGGGATTGATGTTATTTTCATGAGACTGTATATTGATGGGGCTGAAGGTAGGGGAGTGATGCTATTTACCTGGGATTGTATATCGGAGGGGATGAAAAAACATAAAAAATAAAATAGCCATGTGACAGCAGACTAAATAGCGTCCATCACATGACCATTTTCATAATTGTAGTTGCACTATATGTGACTGTTTTTTTAATAGTTTTTTTCTTAACTGCCAGTAAATAGTGGCCAACAAAAAATAGGACAGGTCCTATTTTTATATAACCTACAAACTTGTCCCCTTAAGCAGGGACAAAAAGTCATGCCCACACGGAGATTTATAAAATTATATAGTTTTATTACATCAAATAAAGACAAAGGATAATAAAAAAAAAACACAAAGAAAAATAGATCAGGGGTAATATGATCAGAGAGGTAACAATTACCAGCAATTCTTTGTGGAATCACAGGCCTCCCAAAAGGTAGTCACACTATCCCCGAAAAGAATGTAATACATGTCCATAACAATAGAAGTACTCACAATTGAGATAGAGGTGAAATATAAATAAAGTAATATAGAGTAATATAAACCCCAACCTATATCCAGAAATAGCTAATATATAAAGAAAGGACATCCGATAATAGATAGAGGCCGGAAAGAACAAATATAAAATAGAAGAAACCAATATCAACAACCTCTAGGCTCACCTATGGACATGATGAGGGGTAGAAAGGCGTTGGGGGGCCAGAACAAGCACCTCGACAAAACTGTGAGGGCGAAACGCACGTCGAGGTGTTGGGGGCCATTATTACTGCTGGGGGCCATTATGGGGGACATTATTTAAGCTGAGTGCCACTATGGGGGACATTATTACTGCAGGGGGTCATTATGGGGGACATTATTACTGCTGGGGGACATTATTAATGCTGGGGGCCACTATTACTGCTGGGAGCCATTACGGAGGACATTATTAATGCTGTTTGCCATTATGGGGGACATTATTTATGCTGGAAGCCATTATTAATGCTGGGGGCCACTATGAGGGACATTTTTACTGCTGGGGGCCATTATGGAGTATAAGAAAACAAAAAAGGAGGATTAATACAAGGTATTTTGGGATGAGGGAATACCCCAAAAAAAGGTGTCGTAAGATAAGGAGGCGCCAAGGGTATGGAGTAGATTAATATTATCAAGTGATAGACAGAGTAGCACAGGTATGTAGAGGGTAAGGAGGGGTAGGCCGCACACTATGGTCAAAATGTGATACTTCACGTTTTATGGAATGCGTATAGTACACAAAAGACAGGTGAGTAAAAGGGGAACCCACATATACTCTGTGTTATAAAAAAGCACCATATAGAGGCGCCAAGTCCCAACAGCAGATGAATATTTCTGGTGTAGATTATGGTATTACTTAATGGATTATGATATTACTTATCACGACTGTGATATCTGGAACACCATGGCTAGCTATGAACAATATTCTTCTGGGTTTATATAAAAAAAAAACCCTTTATGGCGGTGTAAGTTATTATCAATAAAGTAATACCATAATCTACGCCAGAAATATTCATCTGCTGTTGGGACTAGGCCATTATGGAGGACATTCCTGCTGGCGGCCACCACAGGAGACACAGCTAGGTGTCATTATTTATGCTGGGGGCTAAAAAAGCTGACAGTGTATCTGCTTCTAATGGCCTATTTTTTTTTATTATTTACACTCGTGTGCATGTAGCCTTATATGGGACTATATGATGGAGGCGGTTTGGCAGGGAGTGATTTTTCTTATATGGGACTGTGTGTTAGATGAGGGGGAAGGGAGGGAATGATGTTTTGTACATGGGACTGTATGTTGGTGGAGGCTGAAGACAGTGGATTGATGTTATTTACATGGGACTGTCGGTTGGAGTTGGCAGGAGAGATGGTGTGATGTTATTTACATGGGACTGTATGGTGGAGGGAGGGAAATTATGTTATTTACATGGGCCTGTATGTTGGAATGGTTGGGACAGTACAATTTCTGAGGACACTACAGGGAGGATTAGAATTATAGGGGGCACTGCAGGGGGTCCTGACTGCTACAGGGGCTCTATAGGAGTGCTTATACAATCGCTCTTATTACTACTGAGGGGTCTGTAGAGAGCTTTATTACCACTGGGGGAACAATAGGGGGACCTTGTTTCTACTGGGGGCTGTGTGAGGACATTATTAATACTGGAGGGCTCTTCTACTAATGGAAGCACTCTTAGGGAGCAATATTAGTGTTGTTGCACTGTAGGGGGCAGTATTACTAATGGGGGCACTCTTGGGGAGCATTATCACTGTTTAGGGCACTGTAGGGGGCAGTATTACTAATGAGAGCTTTCTAGAAGGGAATTACTACTGGTGGGACTATGAGGAGCACTATTACTATGGGGACACTGATGTATTTAGGAGTATTGGGGAGCACAGAAAGCAGCAGGATAACACTGTGGGGACTCGAGGATGGGGGATGATGATAGAAAAGTGAGGAAGCTAAGATGGCTGTGTGTCACACTCTGCAGAGACGAGGTGTGGCTGAAATAAGTTGTCTGGGCCAAATGGAGAAGATGAAAGAAAAAATCTATATCGGAGGAGGCCCTGGTTGTGAGAGGTGTGTGCTGATCTATTGTCCTGTATGTTTAATAGTGTCTATTCAGCAAGTAAAGCTAGTAAAATGTATTTAATGCTAGTGTGAGCGCAGGGGGGGGGCGTCGACTGGGGCCATATGCATTGTTGCTTGGGCCCTGGATCTTTTGAGACCCTAGCAATACCCCTGATTGGCAGAGTAGAGAAATATACCAGCCGCAACCCAAAAAATTGCTGAAGGTCACAGACAGAATTGACAGACACATTAAAAAAAACAAAACAGAAATAGTGTTGTATTCTTCCTCCACCTCCTCCCTCTTCCACCTACACCACCACGTCCACAGCCTACTTAACTTTCTACTCCACTTGGACCTCCACCTCCTGGTTCAAGATTGTCATTTGTTATTTCTCTTCTTTTCTGTGAAAGGATCATACCCCTATGGGGCGAGTAAATTCTGTAAGTATATGGTACCAGCTAAGCAGTTTGAAAATCCAGTAGATGAAACGCAGTATACAATTAAGCAGACTATAAACTGTCAAACCACTGGAGTCATATATGCTGCAAGATACTCCTGTCCAAAATTTTATGTTGGTACAAGAATTCAAGAATTCTTGTACAAGAATTCAGAAAACAAATTTTGAAACACTTGAGTAGCATCAATACAAAAACTGACACCCCAATGAGACAAGGAACATCAAGGGAATGTGCGGACTGCTTTATATTCGGTTTCGACTGGTTCGATCAAACTGAGTTTCGGAGTTCAGTTCGGGTTCCAAACTTGACCCGAACACTGAACCCCATTGAAGTCAATAAGTGAATGGTCTAAAATTGCAGAAAATTGCTCAAACCCCATGTGCGTAGTGCATATCAAACCGGGGGAGCAAATCCTGCACATGATCCGTTGCTAACAGCAATCCCCAGCAAAAATGCATACAATGGAGGATGCCTGCAGTGGACCACATGTACCACAAAGACATCCTACACAAGGTAACAAATTGTGCGGATGTGGCGAACTATATAATCAAACAATCACTGATAAAGGTGCACTGCGGCGGTAAATGCAAATGAGTCAATGGTAGGTGGGGCTCACAACCTCCTCCCTCCTCCCATTGTATGTGTGATCTCACGCTGGAGGTAACTAGGAGTTGGTCGCTGTGTGTTGGCCTGTATGCTCCTACCGCAATTGCCCATATGGCAAGGTAGGTTAGTGTTAGGTCCCGTGCCACTCTGAGATACCTTGACGCGGTGCTCGGTATGTTCTTGATATAAGAATATATTGGCGAAAGTCTCATTTTAACATGAGCGTGAGGGTTTAGCCATATATTATCAATTGCATTTACCGCCACAGTGCACCTTTATTAGTGATTGTTTGATTATACTTCTCTACTCTGCCAATATAAAACATAATAATCTTGATCCAGGAGGCGGAGGTCTGAGTGGAGGAGGTGGAAGTGGCGCTGAAGACGGAAGAAGAGGTACCAATTAGAGATGAGCGAACGTGCTCATTACGAGCACTGTAGCGCTCGGCTCCCCTGCAAACAAATTCCCGCAGGCATTGCGGATCCGTCCTCAGCTGCATGTAAGTCAATGGGGACGGATCCGTTTGGTATGAGTGTCATACCAAACCGATCCGTCCCCATTGATTACATGCAGCTGAGGACGGATCCGCAATGCCTGCGGGCATTGCGCAGGGGAGCCGAGCAATACAGTGCTCATAACGAGCACGTTCGTTCATCTCTAGTACCAATATATATTTTTTTTATTTTTTGTTTTTTGTTTTTTTTGTTTGTGTAGGTCCCAAAACATTGGGAAATGGTAAAAAGAATGCACAAAGTGTGCTGGAGTATAACAATGGCTGGGTACGGCCGGTATACCTCTCTACTCTGTCAATCTAAGACATAACAATCTTGAGCCAGGAGGTGGAGGTCCGAGTAGAGGTGAATGTGGCGGTACAGGCAGAAGAGGCGGAGGAGATAGCCTACAACAATATATATTTTGTTTTTTAGTTTTGTTTTTAATTTTTTTTATTTATTTTTCTTCTTTTTTTTTTGTTTGTTTTTTGGTTTGTGTAGGCCCCAAAACATTCAGAAATGGTACATTGCCGGAAGAACTGCCACACCAGCAAACTCCTTTGAGCTGGGTGTGGTGTGCTCTGTCCTTCGGTGTGGTGGGCATACTGGCTGAGAGACGGATGCTTTGCTTTTGCACCCTGCTCCTTCTTTTACTCTGTGGCTGGCGCTGTTGGACCCCCACCTCTACCTCGGAACTGCACACATCACTCGAATGACCTGGATGCCATGTGAGGTCTAGGACCTCATCATCCACCACATCATCTTCCACCCACTCCTCACCACTCTGCACACTGCAGAAACCCGCAGCAATTGACACCTGTGTTTTGTCATCATCATGAGTGGTTGGGCATCAGTGCACTCAATCTCTTCCACTTCTGGTGCAATGCCAGGTGTATGGCCCAAGGAAACCCAGCAGAGTCATCAAAATGCATAAGTTTCTGCTGCATGACTTGGGGCTCAGACTGCTTGGCTGATGTGCAAGGGGTTGAGGTGGAAGATAGATGCCCATCGAGCCCCTGATGCCAACTCTGCAATCGACCGGGTGGAAGACAATGTGGAGGCACCCTCAGTCATGCAATCTACTACCGCCTCTAGTTGTTCTTAACTAATTATTATTAACTATTGTATATCCGTGTCACTGGTGCAAAGGAGTAGTACTGCAACAAACAAAAAATGCCTACAGGTCACCCAAAGACTTCACTGTCCTAACACTATCTCTCGGTGCAGCGTCCTATCCCTACACTAGTTGGAGCAGAATGGCAGCGCATTAAGTGATCCAGCATTTATGCATGCAGGATCGCATGATGTCGCCGGCCGATCACAGCCATGCCAATATGAGACATAACTGTGATGGCTTCCAAGTGCCCACAGCTTACACTGCAGCCTTTCAACAAGCTTTATTTTAACTCCGAACAATGAACGCTTACTTTGGTGACAATGTCCATGTTCGGGTACCCAGACACCGTAATGTTCGGTACAAACCTCAACAGTGCAGTCTGGGTTCACACATCCCTAGACACAACTCATCACAATCCAAAAAAATAGAATAAAGGTTTTTGGAAAAGAGGTACCCCAAAAAAAGTGTGAGGGGCCCTGGCATATGGGGGGCATTTGTTAATGTCCGATAACTCCTTTAATCCATATGGTGGAAGAAACTGTTTTATAATAACTTTGCATGTTACTTATTACTTGCATGTTATTTTTATTTACATTTTTTTATCATTTCTTATTCACACAGGATTCCACTGACACCTAGTGACCTTTTATAGATACTACACATCTCTAGTGAGTACTGCATATTATAAGGCACTAACAATTCATTAACCCCCTGGCAATAATTTTAACAATATTTTTAATAATTCTAGCTTGTATTATAAGAGAGTCCAATTCTTTTACCATTTTTATGCTTTTTTTTCTATAAATTGTTAAATTTCCTGTACCTTTGTATACTAATTATTATTAATTTATCCACTTGCTCTTATTTATATATCCCACCCTTCTTAGGAGATGGGATTCCCTCCAAAAAACTGGCTACTAAAACTGTGCACTTGCACCTTTTTGTATTGTACATGTTTCTTGATCTGAAGAAGGGACCGTTCTGGCCCAGAAACACATAATCTGTGGAAACTGTGAATAATTAAAATCTATACATTTACCTTTTAGCCTTGACCTTCCTGGTCGCTCCGTGGCTGACCCCAATTTTCTTCTATATTTTTTGCCTGGCACGCTGTGCCTGGAGGGAAGAAGCTTGGCTGTACCTGCTACCTCTATCCACCACACAATTGGGTGTTACACTCCCAGCGTAACCCATTCAGGTGATTAAACTTTCTGTCAAAATGGTCCCACTGATAAACAATGCTCTCCCTCTGCTTTTCTTTCAACAATCCAAATCTGGTGATTCTAAAGAAGGTTACTCAGAGACTACATCTAATACTACCAAAAGATTACCCTTTTAAAACCTTATTTCCAGACTGTCCCTCGTCCATTCCATAGGATAGGATCAGAAGCTCCCTGTCCTCTACAACAACAACAACAACAGGAACATTCCCCTATAACAAGACAAAATGTAACACCTGTCCATGCATGTTGACCAAAAACAAGATACAGATTCCTAATACACATTAGAACTACAGGATCCCAGGTACTGCCACCTAATACTAAATGTGATCTACTTGATTATACATATGAGATGTCCTACTCAGGGTCTGTATGTAGTTACGTAGATAAGATAGAATAAACTCTCAAAGCCATGCAATAAAAGAATAAAGGGAAGACCTACCTACACCAAAACATTTTTGCAACCATAACCTCAACCTTATAACAGACACAAATCTCTTTATAATAAAAGGGAATTTCAAGTTGCAAAGGGACCAGAAAATCTGGTAATACAAGCTCATGACAACTTTTTACACACTCAGATCAGGAACTTTCATTTATGTTAATGTTATTTAGTTCTAAGAAATCATTTAAAGGGGTTACCAGAGTAATGAAAAAAAACATTATAAAACTCATCAGGACTTACATGTACATTAGTTAAGCTTGATTTATTTAAAAAAAAAACACACACACCTTTGCAGAGTTCTGTTATTCATGGTTTGTGTTCAAAGTAGAAAAATAAAAAATCACAGGTGGCACTCACCAAAGGCGTAAAATCTTCTTTATTTTCAACGTGGACAAACAAACACAGGCTAGGGGACGGGCAGCATACAGTGTAGGCACCAACAAGCTATGGACATGGCCGTTTTGTGCGTCAGCGCTTCCTCTGGCCACGAGTACGCTGGAGTATTCGCTCCAGCTATATACGTAGGGCTACCTAAGTGGCGCTCGCAACTAACGTCACGGAATCCCAGCGTATATTTTTGTGAACATTTGTGCGAACAAAAGCAATATGCGAATATAATGCGAATAAATTTGTACGTACATTCACAGAAAAACCCCAAGGTCATTTTTATCGTTCAGACCTAATGGGCCCATAGCAGCGGAGCGAATAATCCATTTGGCCTCTTCTCTCAATAGAAGTAAATGTCTATCTCCCCCTTGTGGTGGATTATTGATTACTACAATACCGGCAAACCTTAAGACTGTACTGTCTCCTTTATGCTCAGATCGTACATGTTCTATAAGTCGGGGCACCCCCTCCCCGTAGTAATGGAGTTTAAATGTTCTCTAAAACGATCACATAGACTTCTAATGGTTTTGCCGATGTAGAATCCACCACATACACAAAGGATGAGATAGACAACAAACTTGCTTTTGCAGGTAATCAACATATTAACTTTATGTTCAATACCACCGAAAGACAAAAAGCTCCACTGAGGGTTGTATCTACAGTAATTACAATTACCGCATTTGCGGTTCCCCTTGGGAACCCAGTTTTTGAGCCATGTTTCTGGTTGGGGTTCAATATAACGGCTTCTAACTAGCCTATCTTTTATAGTGTGGCTTCTCCTATAGGCTATAAAGGGTTGCGAACCCTTAATGCCTTCCAATCCCTCATCTCTCTCCACTATGTCCCAATTGTCGTTTATGACTTTGCGGATCTTATCTGCCATAGGGCTAAATTTAAAGGAAAAAAAAAAAAACGTTTTTTTAACGTCTTTTTTGACATCTTTCCTTTTATCGGGACTTTCAGAACCCGAGGGTGTTGCAAGCCCCGTAAAAGAGGCACGTATCATGGCTTCGTTCAGCAAGTCTGTTGGATAACCCCTTTTGGTTAATCGTTTTCTAAGATCCCGGGCTTGCTTTCTGTAGCTTTCTTGGGTACTATTAATTCTTAGTCTAACGAATTGCCCAGAAGGGACAGCCTTTTTTACACTGAGGGGATGATAACTTGCGAAATGTAGGAGCGAGTTGGTGGCCATGGGCTTGCGAAAACCCTCGGTCACCAACTCATCCCCACGTGCCATTACATGGACGTCTAGAAATTCTAGGCTACTTCCTCCAAAATTGTGAGTAAATCTCATATTCATCTTGTTTATACGGTTGAGATATTCTACAAATTGTTCGAATAGTCTTGCTGTTCCAGACCATACTATAAAAATATCATCTATAAATCTGAGATATAATTGAATATAAGATATGAAGGGGTTTTGAATTGAGTAAACATATTTATCTTCTAACCCAGCAAGATATAGGTTCGCAAAGGTACATGCGACCGGTGTACCCATTGCTGTTCCGAACTTTTGCCTATACCACTTGTTCCCAAACTTAAATGTGTTTTGTTTTAA
Organism: Rhinella marina; assembly: GCA_900303285.1. Taxonomy (NCBI): domain Eukaryota; kingdom Metazoa; phylum Chordata; class Amphibia; order Anura; family Bufonidae; genus Rhinella; species Rhinella marina. The sequence continues at coordinate 27,720 of ONZH01008357.1, forward strand.
TATCAGACCTAATGCTTCCCTTATAAAATTATTAAAGGTGTCACTTTTATTTGTCTGTCTCAGTATACCTGCAACTACCTCAATCTCTGCATCCTGAGGGATGCGAGTATACAGGCTCTCCACATCCAGGGACACTAGGTGGCGGGAGGACTAGAAGTCCTCCCGCCACTGGAACTGAACTGTTATTTATGCTTTGTTTACATGCTTTAGCAAAGCTGTGGGAGCATATAACACCAATGACTAAGCTTTCACTCATGAATATTTGTGGGTGTGAATATATATATACAGATTTTTTTTTAAATGATATATATCTCTATATACATATATACATGTATAGTTATGCATATATCATCTATATATATGTACTAACATGGACATTGATTTACTTTAGGTTGTCTGGTCGTGGGGAGTGTCTTTGGGGTCTGATCACCAGTATCTGACATATGGCTACCAGCACTGGTAGGGATCGCGCAGAACTGAACTACTTATTAGATATGAGATATCACCAAGGCTGTGTAACTCAGTAATACAGTGATCCCTCAAGATACAATGGCCTCAGGATACAATATTTTCCACATACAATGGTCTTTTCTGACCCATTGTAAGTCGAAACTGGACTCAACATACAATGTCTCAGACTCAGATCCAACCAATCAAGGCCACTTCTCCGGTAAAATATCTGTATTAGTTTCTAGTTATCAGCTATTCCTGACCGTTATATGTAAGGACTTGTTTTATTAGTCTTAGTTATCTGCTTATTTTTCTTAAATCTTCATTTTCTCTTATCTTGGATGACGTTTTGGGGCTTTGGAACCGATTAATCAATTTACAATGGTTTTAACATACAATGGTTGTCCTGGAACCAATTAATATTGTAACTTGAGGGATCACTGTATTATGTACATGTCCCACAAGTCCCGGCCCCTTTAAATAAGTGACTGTATTTTGCTGGCCTTAGAAGCATTTGATTGACATATTATTTCCTAATTAAAGTTTTAAAGTGGTATAACCAGTGGCGTACCTATAATAGAGGTAGGCCACCCAGCTGCTATGGGGCCCGTGGGAGGAGGGGCCCCAGAGAAAATGTAAAGCCCCACCCCCTGATTATACTACAATAACAACCAATACTGCTTGAGTCCCTACCTGGGGTTCTGATGGGCCCTGCTTCCCCTGTTCCCAGGGCCCCTACCCCCCTTTACAAACTTTTTATGTGTTCCTAAGGCTGCTGCAGTTCCAGACTGTCCCCACTGTGTGCCGAGGAGAGAGCTCTCTCTCCTATGTCAGCTGATGGCTGAACTGGCCAATCAGCACAGCCAACACATACAGAAGCCAGCCAGTGAGGACTGAAGCTACTCTTATCCTGCCTGTCTCAGTGAAGGCTAACTGCTGGACATAGGGCACAGCCAGACACTAACTTAGTGAGTACCAAGAAGTTTATGACCTGGTTGTTGGAGGGGGAAGCTTTTCTGCCCTTCCTCAGCAGCAGTGACCAAAGTTGTTTGTTTGTCTTTTGGGAAGGGGGGAGGAAACACTTCTCTATATAGGCATCAGTAGCAGAGTTCATGGCAGGACCTCCCCCCCCCCTTTGAACTCTGCTTGCTGCTGTTTATATACAGGATATTGTACCCCTAGGCAGAACTACCTCCCTCCCCCATGTACTCTGCCTGGTGCACACTAAGCATCAGAAGCAAGCAGAGCTCATGCTAGGGAGGGGGGTATTGCTTGGGTAAAAAAAAATTATAATAATTTCTTAATTGAATTTAAAAAAAAATAAAAAATGTTCAAGGCATTTATATACTAATCCTTATATAAGGATTTGTGTGTTATTTTTAAATAGATATAATTTAGGAATTGCGATGAGCAAACTTCTATTTTCAGGTTCGGCGTACAAGGTTCAGGTTATCTAAGAATTCCATTATGGATTTCGCTACCACAGACCATAACTTGGTCTGTGGTAGAGGAATCCATAACTGAATTCTTAGATAACCTGAACCTTGTACGCTGAACTTGAAAATAGAAGTTCACTCATCACTATTTAGGAATTAATTGTAACTAGTTGGCAATCAAATATATATATATATATATATATATATATATATATATATATATATATACAGTACAGACCAAAAGTTTGGACACATCTTCTCATTCAAAGAGTTTTCTGTATTTTCATGGCTATGAAAATTGTAGATTCACACTAAAGGCATCAAAACTATGAATTAACACATGTGGAATTATATACTTAACAAAAAAGTGTGAAACAACTGAAAATATGTCTTATATTCTAGGTTCTTCAAAGTAGCCACCTTTTGCTTTGATTGCTGCTTTGCACACTCTTGGCATTCTCTTGATGAGCTTCAAGAGGTAGTCACTGGTTTGCACTTCACAGGTGTGCCCTGTCAGGTTTAATAAGTGGGATTTCTTGCCTTATAAATGGGGTTGGGACCATGAGTTGTGTTGGGCAGAAGTCAGGTGGATACACAGCTGATAGTCCTACTGAATAGACTGTTAGAATTTGTATTATGGCAAGAAAAAAAGCAGCTTAATAAAGTAAAATGAGTGGCCATCATTACTTTAAGAAATGAAGGTCAGTCAGTCCGAAAAATTGGGAAAACTTTGAAAGTGTCCCCAAGTGCAGTCGCAAAAGCCATCAAGCGCTACAAAGAAACTGGCTCACATGAGGACCGCCCCAGGAAAGGAAGACCAAGAGTCACCTCTGCTGCGGAGGATAAGTTCATCCGAGTCGCTAGCCTCAGAAATCACAGGTTAACAGCAGCTCTTAGAGACCAGGTCAATGCCACACAGAGTTCTAGCAGCAGACACATCTCTACAACAACTGTGAAGAGGAGACTGTGTGCAGCAGGCCTTCATGGTAAAATAGCTTCTAGGAAACCACTGCTAAGGACAGGCAACAAGCAGAACAGACTTGTTTGGGCTAAAGAACACAATGAATGGACATTAGACCAGTGGAAATCTGTGGTTTGGTCTGATGAGTCCAAATTTGAGATCTTTGGTTCCAACCACAGTGTCATTGTGCGACGCAGAAAAGGTGAACGGATGGACTCTACGTGCCTGGTTCCCACCGTGAAGCATGGAGGAGGAGGTGTGATGGTGTGGGGGTGCTTTGCTGGTTACACTGCTGGGGATTTATTCAAAATTGAAGGCATACTGAACCAGCATGGCTACCACAGCATCTTACAGCGGCATGCTATTCCATCCGGTTTGCATTTAGTTGGACCATCATTTATTTATCAACAGGACAATGACCCCAAACACACCTCCAGGCTGTGTAAAGGCTATTTGACCAAGAAGGGGAGTGATGGGGTGCTACGCCAGATGACCTGGCCTCCACAGTCACCAATCGAGATGGTTTGGAGTGAGCTGGACTGCAGAGTGAAGGCAAAAGGGCCAACAAGTGCTAAGCATCTCTGGGAACTCCTTCAAGACTGTTGGAATACCATTTCAGGTCACTACCTCTTTAAGCTCATCAAGAGAATGGCAAGAGTGTGCAAAGCAGTAATCAAAGAAAAAGGTGGCTACTTTAAGGAACCTGGAATATAAGACATATTTACAGTTGTTTCACACTTTTTTGTTAAGTATATAATTCCACATGTGTTAATTCATAGTTTTGATGCCTTCAGTGTGAATCTACCATTTTCATAGTCATGAAAATATAGAAAACTCTTTGAATCAGAAGGTGTGTCCAAACTTTTGGTCTGTACTGTATATATACATCATGTTCCAAATTATTATGCAAATTGGATTTAAGTGCCATAAAGATTACATTTTTTGGTTTTCAATGAAACTCATTGATGGTATTGTGTCTCAGGGCTCTTTGGATCACTGAAATCAATCTCAGATACCATAATTAGTTTGCCAGGTGAGCTCAATTAAAGGAAAACTGGATGTGACACAATATTAAGCAGGCTACTGTTTTCAAGTAAAATGGGAAAGAAAAAGGATCTCTCTGCTGACGAAAAGCATCAAATAGTGCTATGCCTTGGACAAGGGATGAAAACATTAGATATTTCACAAAAACTTAAGTGTGATCATCGTGCTGTGAAGAGATTTGTGGCTGATTCAGAGCACAGACGTGTTCGTACTGATAAATGCAGAATGAGGAAGGTTTCTGCCAGGCAAGTTTATCGGATTAAGAGAGCAGCTGCTAAAAAGCCATTACAAACCAGCAAACAGATATTTGAAGCTGCTGGTGCCTCTGGGGTCCCTCGAACCTCAAGGTGTGGGATCCTTCAAAGGGTTGCTGTGGTGCATAAACCTACTATTCGGCCACCCCTAACCAGTGCTCACAAGCAGAAACGGTGGCAGTGGGTCCAGACATACATGAAGACTAATTTTCAAACAGCCTTGTTTACTGATGAGTGTCGTGCAACCCTGGATGGTCCAGATGGATGGAATAGTGGATGGTTGGTGGATGGCCACCATGTCCCAACATCAGCAAGGAGGTGGAGGAGTCATGTTTTGGGTTGGAATCATGGGGAGAGAGCTGGTAGGCCCCTTTAGGGTTCCTGAAGGTGTGAAAATAACCTCTGCAAAGTATATAGAGTTTCTGACAGACAACTTTCTTCCATGGTACAAAAAGCAGAAACGTGCCTTCAGGACCAAAATCATCTTCATGCATGACAATGTACCATCTCATGCTGCAAAGAATACCTCTGTGTCATTGCTATGGGCATAAAAGGAGATAAACTCATGGTGTGGCCACCATCTTCCCCTGACCTCAACCCTATAGAGAACCTTTGGAATATCATCAAGGAAAAGATCTATGAAGGTGGGAGGCAGTTCACATGAAAACAGCAGCTCTGGGAGGCTATTCTGACATCATGCAAAGAAATTCAAGCAGAAACTCTCCAAAAACTCACAAGTTCAATGGATGCAAGAATTGTGAAGGTGATATCAAAGAAGGGTTCATATGTTAACACGTAACTTGGCCTGTTAGGATGTTTTGGATTTCAATAGCTTTTTATTTCAGTGAATGTGACCTCCTAATGCTGCAAATTCCACAAATGAGCATTTTCAGTTCTTAAAAACATATAACATGTTTAGAAACTCTACTGTGCATAATAATTTGGAACAGTGCATTTTGAGTTTTTTAAATTTTTGAAGAATATACTGTTATCATTGGGAGGTTTGTTCAATAAAATTTGATGTATTCTCTGGTGATGACTTTTATTATACTGACTTATTTGCACCGACCATTTAGGAAAATCAGAGATCAATATTTGCATAATAATTTGGAACATGGTGTATATATGGGGGCATTATATGTACTTAGAGGGGATCATTGTATATATAGTACAGGGGGTATTATATATACTATATGGGGGTACCGCAGCGGGGTTTTATAAAATACTGGGGCCACTATAACTTATTACCACTAGGGGTTTTAAAGGGGAGCCTTCTTACTGCTGGGGGCACTACAGAGGGCTTTATTTCTATTAGGGTCCCTATGGGGGTATTATTAATATGGGGGTATTATTAATATTGCTGTATTATTATTAAGCACAATATAGAGGACATTACTAATAAAGGCATTGTTGTGGGGGATACTGTTGGGGCCACTATTAATCTTCAGGGCAATCAGATATCTGTGTGCTGAACTCTGCAAAGACTGTAAGAACCATTATATATATATATATATATATATATATATATATATATATATATATAAAACTTTATATTTGTGTGAGGAGGGAGGGGCCCAATACAGAGTTTTGCTATGGGGCCCCATGAGTTCAATGTACACCCCTGGGTATAACCAGCAAGGCAACAAGAGGACAGGATTACACTATAAAGGAAGAAACCACACATCCAAATAAATTTGGCACATCTTTTAGCTGTTGAAAGGAAATCTATGCTTGCTTTAAGCTGGTGAAATAATTACCACCAATTTCTGAAGTAAATTGTGGATAATCTAGCAGGTTTTGGAGACCATCACCTTCTCAGCCACTTTTTCCTGGTCTCTTTTAAAAAGTGACAAGAAAAGAGCAAACTGTAGCCCTGTGCTGGTGGTGGATCTGCTGAAGTTATGAAGAGGGGCAGGCCTCTCGATAACTTTGGCGCATCCAGCGCTAGTTCTAAATGTAAGACACCTTCCTAGCTCTCTTACATTTAGACAATTTTCTATGTCTAAAACAGGTGTAGAAAATGGTGAATGATACGGGCCTGCTAGCCCATCCCCTTCCCCATCCACAATTTTAGACCTGTGATCGGGCCGGAGTAGCAGACAGTGGCACAACTAACCATGGTGCCACCATCTATGTCTGAAATGCACCGAATTTACGCGTATTTGAGCTTACTAAATGACCCTCAAAGTTTTGCTCAAAATTTGTCTTTCACGAAACTGTGACACTTTTGCATGCCAGAAAATTATTTAACCCCTTAACGACCAAGGCAGATTTTGGAAATCTGGCATGTGTCACTTTAGCAGAGAATCACTACATAAAGGTTTTGCACATTTTGTAGTAATTCTGCCATTGTTTTTTTTTTGTTGTTGTTGCGTATTCTATTTTATTTAGGTCGCAAAATTTAACTGATACCATCTATTTTATAAAAAAAAGCGAAAATCAATGAAAATTTTTAAAACGACAGGGGTCCTAGGCGTGGCGATGATGATCATGGAGGACAACCACCCTAGAAATCCTATGGGTCAAATCGCGCAGGGGGAGGGCGTGAGAAAACTCGGCCTTGATGGTCTGATCACTTGTAGCATCTTTTCTTCTCAGTTTATTTTCTCCAACCTCACCTATCTGGCAACCATATATCTAATGGATTTTTAGGACAAGGAGAGTGAAAAAGAGCTTGCTCTGTCCAGTCCATGCATTGACCTACTCTACTGGGGGATTGTCGCTGTTTGACACTGTTTTTATAGGACTCTGAGGACTGCAAATGGATCTACAGACAAGGTCATGTCTCACTTCTTTCTCCTGCCCCTCTGGAGGGTTCTGGGACAAGTGGGATAGCTGCAGAAAATAAAACTGCTGAGATCCCATGTAGTATTTCTTCTCAGTTTTATATCTCTTACGTCCCCCATCTGGGGAACAGATATTAAAAGAATTTTCTCTACTACAACAGTTAGTTCCTAATTTTTAAATAAACTCATGACTTTCACAGACACATTCCACAGAAGAATTTCCTCTACCACAATAGTTAGATGACTGAAGGAGGTGTTCCCAATTTAAAAAAAAAAAACTCAAAATAATTTAATGTACTCTCCCACAATAGTTAGACAGGTGAAGTGGGTGTTCCTATTTTGTTTTTTTTTTTTAATTATGACTTTCACTGACACACTCCACAGAAGAAATTCCTCTCCTACAACAGTTAGATGGATGCAAAAAGGGTCGACTTATAACAATTTTTATTTTTTTTTTTTTTTTTGGGGGGGGGGGGGGGTTGGTAACTGTAGACCACAAAACACCAGGAGATGGCAAAGGGAATGCACAAAGTGCGCTGGAGTAAAACAACGGCTGGTTGCGGTAGGTATACTCTATTCTGCAATATTAGACATAATAATCTTGAGCCAGGAGGTGGAGGTCTGAGTGAAGGAGGTCAACGTGAGGGTTTAGGTGGAGGAGGAGGAGGTACCAAAATGCTGCCTCCTGTTAAGACGGTCTGTATCAGATGGTGGTGCTGGATATTGTGGCGTACTGATAAAGCTTTTACACATTTTGGCCATGCTATCCTTCCCTTCTGAGGTGCTTATGGTGCCTCTATTGCATTGGCGACTTCCTCCTCCTCCTTTGTCTCCGCATCAAGCTTCCTCTGAGCACCCGCTATCAGGTGGGAATGTCATCAGTAGCGCCTCTACCAGTGTGGAGAGTGCTCAGTGACGGTGGTAGAGGTGTTGCTGCCACATCCTTTGTTTGCATGGTGGCAGGTGCCGCTGTCACTCCAGAATAGAAGAGGAGGCTGAGACCTCAGCAGAAGAGGGAGCAGGAGGATCCTCTGATCTTTCATGGTTCTTGAGTTGTCAACTCCACTGCAGCTTGTGCCTTGCAGTTAGATGCTGGATCATGCAGGTGGTGCTCAGGTTTACAATATTTATGCTTCGCCTCAGGCTCTGACTACACAGCATGTAAACCACCCGTGTCCTGTCGTCAGCACACTGCCGGTAGAACTGTCACACCAGGGAACTTCTTTGTGCTGGTTTTGGAGTGCTACATCTCTTGGTGTGTTGGGCCGTAGCAGGCATACTGGCTGGAGGACAGCCACTCTTCTTCTGCACCCTGCTCCCTTTTTTGCTGTGCGGCTGGCGCTGCATGACTCCTACCTCTTCCTCCGAACTGCACACTTCATTCACATGACCTGGATGCCATGTGAGGTCTAAGACCTCATCATCCTCCACATCATTTTCCATCCACTCCTCAGCCCTGCCCTCCTGGCCGGTCTGCACACTACAGAAAGCCGCAGCAGTTAAAGCCTGTGTTTCGTCATCATCATGAGAGACATGCTGCGGTGGTTCTCCCACATCCAAATAGGTAGATCTTACTGACCCAATTAACAGGCTGATTAACTATTATTAGTGTTGATCAAGCACCTGTGTGCTCATATGCTCGGGTTCTCTGGCCGAGCACTAGGGGGTGCTCGAGTGCTCGGCCAAGAACCCTAGCATAATGTAAGTCAATGGGAGTAAACCAGGCAACCCCGCTCGGAAGAGGGTAGGTTGGTTTACACAAGTCCCTCAAATTAAAAAAAAAAAAAAAACGGCCCCACATATTCCTATAGCCCTTAAAAGGGGCTTTTATTTGTTATTAACATAAAATCTATCCCTGACTAGCGTGCCTCTCTCCCTACACTATCTGTCTCTCCTTGCGGCAGCTCTCCCTGACTAACACTGGCTGGGAAGGCGTCACCGGGTGCTATATAGCAACCGATGATGCATTCCTGGCCAGCCAATAAGTGTAATGCAGTAGCTAAGATGGCTACTGGTATTACACTGAATGTCATCCCTCCATGCATGCTAATTAATTACCGTGCGGGGAGGGGACTCGAGCATGGTGCTCGAGTACACCCAGTGTTTGGCCGAACACCGAGTGTACCCGAGCGCCGGCATGCTCGGCCGAACATGCTCGCTCATCACTAACTATTATATTTCCCTGTAACTGTGACAAGTAACATTTTTTTTCACCACAAAAAATAGGTAGGCCTCACCAACCCAATTAACAGGCTGATTAAATATTATATTTTCTTTGTCCTGGTGACAAGTACAAAAAAATTTTTACCACAAAAAATAGGTAGGTCTTTGATGAAGGGAATTTTTGCTTATTGGAAATTGGAGATTTATATCTATCTCCAATTCCTTCCCTTTTATTCTGTTCCTAAGCTGTTGTATTTGTTTATTATATAACCTGTTTATCCAGTGTATTATATACAACCCTCCAGTCCTTAATACACACCAGGAGTAACATACAACCCTTGCAGATACTTATATATAAAAATACTTTACTGATAGCAGAGATGACAAAGCAATAGACATTACATAAAGATACAGACACTACAAATAACACAGTATATAGAGGACACCACCACACACAGCCACCTCGTTCCTGCCCTCCCTGGATGCTAAGCAATGTGGCTAATAATGTGTATGTACAGTATATACAGTAAATCCAGAGTCCACAAATATGCTGTCTATTGGATCTACACTTCTAACCAACTCACATCCAGTACGTGACCATTAGTACATGTACATATAGAGACTCATGCATAAACAGCATATATAATCTACTGGTAATACAGTTGCAGACTACAAATATCTATATGTACACATATAAAGTCTACTGGGATATTATACTTATATACATACACACATACAGTACAGACCAAAAGTTTGGACACACCTTCTCATTCAAAGAGTTTTCTGTATTTTCATGACTATGAAAATTGTAAATTCACACTGAAGGCATCAAAACTATGAATTAACACATGTGGAATTATATACTTAACAAAAAAGTCTGAAAATATGTCTTATATTCTAGATTCTTCAAAGTAGTCACCTTTTGCTTTGATTACTGCTTTGCACACTCTTGGCATTCGCTTGATAAGCTTCAAGAGGTAGTCACCTGAAATGGTTTCCACTTCACAGGTGTGCCCTGTCAGGTTTAATAAGTGGGATTTCTTGCCTTATAAATGGGGTTGGGACCATGAGTTGTGTTGGGCAGAAGTCATGTGGATACACAGCCGATAGTCCTATTGAATAGACTGTGTGAGGGATTGAGTATCCATTTTGTATCAGGACTCCATCTTAACCTAAGATTAATTTGAAAGAAGAAGTTTCTATGTTTCTGATAAGTTACTTACTTACAGGAAATTGCAGAACTAAATATATAAATATAATGTTCATTGTGAGGGTAACCACTTCTTTATAGGTTCAGAAAACATGTATCTGACCTTTGGACATCCTCTTAAAACAGACACTTCTGCCTGTGATCAGTAAGGGTTGGGGGATGGAACCACATTTGTGGTTTCGTTCAGTAGTTCGGTAAATGTCATGTTTTTAAAAAGTTACAGAAACTATGATCTGCACTATAGAAACTCCGCCCACCTATCTGCGGTTTTGTACTATAAAGAGCAACATGTTCTGTCAATAAACAGGAAATATTTGATTCATCTAATAAGCCTGTGTCAATTCCTCTGAGCGCTCAAAAGAATTATTATTAATTTGGGACCCCGACAATCATAGAGAAGGGGGTTATGCCCCAACAACTGTTAGAATTTGTATTATGGCAAGAAAAAAAGCAGCTTAATAAAGTAAAATGAGTGGCCATCATTACTTTAAGAAATGAAGGTCAGTCAGTCCGAAAAATTGGGAAAACTTTGAAAGTGTCCCCAAGTGCAGTCGCAAAAGCCATCAAGCGCTACAAAGAAACTGGCTCACATGAGGACCGCCCCAGGAAAGGAAGACCAAGAGTCACCTCTGCTGCGGAGGATAAGTTCATCCGAGTCACTAGCCTCAGAAATCACAGGTTAACAGCAGCTCTTAGAGACCAGGTCAATGCCACACAGAGTTCTAGCAGCAGACACATCTCTACAACAACTGTGAAGAGGAGACTGTGTGCAGCAGGCCTTCATGGTGAAATAGCTTCTAGGAAACCACTGCTAAGGACAGGCAACACGCAGAAGAGACTTGTTTGGGCTAAAGAACACAAGGAATGGACATTAGACCAGTGGAAATCTGTGGTTTGGTCTGATGAGTCCAAATTTGAGATCTTTGGTTCCAACCACCGTGTCTTTGTGCGACGCAGAAAAGGTGAACGGATGGACTCTACATGCCTGGTTCCCACCGTGAAGCATGGAGGAGGAGGTGTGATGGTGTGAGGGTGCTTTGCTGGTGACACTGTTAGGGATTTATTCAAAATTGAAGGCATACTGAACCAGCATGGCTACCACAGCATCTTGCAGCGGCATGCTATTCCATCCGGTTTGCGTTTAGTTGGACCATCATTTATTTATCAACAGGACAATGACCCCAAACACACCTCCAGGCATTGTAAGGGCTATTTGACCAAGAAGGAGAGTGATGGGGTGCTACGCCAGATGACCTGGCCTCCACAGTCACCAGACCTGAACCCAATCGAGATGGTTTGGGGTGAGCTGGACCGCAGAGTGAAGGCAAAAGGACCAACAAGTGCTAAGCATCTTTGGGAACTCCTTCAAGACTGTTGGAATACCATTTCAGGTGACTACCTCTTGAAGCTCATCAAGAGAATGGCAAGAGTGTGCAAAGTAGTAATCAAAGCAAAAGGTGGCTACTTTAAAGAACCTAGAATATAAGACATATTTTCAGTTGTTTCACACTTTTTGTTAAGTATATAATTCCACATGTGTTAATTCATAGTTTTGATGCCTTCAGTGTGAATCTACAATTTTCATAGTCATGAAATTGTAGATTCTCTTTGAATGAGAAGGTGTGTCCAAACTTTTGGTCTGTACTGTATACCATAGCATTGGATTTATCTTCCTGTGTCCCAGCCTCCCTCCCCCATCATGGACTCCACCCCATGACCACTCAAATCTCTTCCCAATCTGTTGGCCAAGCAAATGTTGACCAACTGCTTTTACACTGTGCCCTTCCTACCCTTTGATATGCTAACAAGGGACACAATGGCTTCTGGCCACTCAATGGGAGAATCTCACTGAATAATATCAATATATGCTATATCATATTTGAGTGGTCTAGGACTGAAGCTTTGGCTGGAAACCATATTTTCCTGTAACAGTCTTGACCGACCCAATTAACAGACTGATTAAATATAATGATTAACAGGCTGATTAACTATTATATATCCCTAAACGGTGGCAAGTAACATTTTTTTCACCACAAAAAATAGTAAGGTCTCACCGACCCAATTAACAGGCTTAATTACTATTATATTTCCCTTTAACGGTGACAAGTAAATGTTTTTTCACCACAAATAATAGGTAGGTCTAACCAACCAAATTAACAGGCTGATTAAACATAATTTCCTGTGACAGTAGCAAGTAAAACTTTTTTCACCACAGAAATAGGTAGGTCTCACCAAAACAATTAACAGGCTGATTAACTATTATATTTCCTTGTGACTGTGGCAAGTAAATTTTTTTTTCACCACAAAAAATAGCTGGTCTCACCAACCCAATTATCTGGCTGATTAACTATTATATTTCCCTGTGACAGTGGCACAATATAGTTCCCCTACAGTGCCCTCAGTACTAATAAGGCACTCAAAATAGAAACAAGGCCAATCTATAAGGCACTCCTATGAAGCCCTCAGTAGTAATACCCGCCACCACTGCCCACACTATTTATAATGTTACCTGCAGTGCCCCTACAATTATAATGCCTGTTCTCTATAAGATATAGTCCCATGTAAATAACCTCTCTTCCTTACAGTCTTCTATATGATACAGCCTCATGTAAATAACTTAAATTCCCTCCTTCAGCACCTTCAACACATAGTCCTGTGTAAATAACATCACTCCTTACCTTCCGGTCCTGTATAATAACCAGTCCAATGTAAATAACACTAGTCAACTCCCCCTCAATCTTCTGCAGTCCCATGTAACTAACACCCATCCCCTCCCTTCAGCCCCTCTAACATAGAGTCCCAGTTAAATAACATATTTCCCTCCCACTAAGCAGGGAGGAGGTATAACAGGGGAGAACCAGCATTTCTCACTTACATTCATCCCATGGCATCTCAGGTCCCCACTGCTGAGCGCTGCCTTTTTCTGCACTGGTCACATGATGGTGACCTCATCACAGGTCCTACAACCACCTCCAGTGTTGAAAAGATAACATGACTATGATATCATTGCAGGTCCTTCAGCTTTGGCGTATAGCCAGAATGGGCAACAGATTCAAAGTAAGTCCTAATCAGCCCCTCCAAATACCTCCCCTCCCTCCTCCCCATGGTCACCAGGTTACCCTGGTAGAGGAAGAGAGGTAAACATATAATAAAATAAATACAAAAAAACACATCAGCTGGCACAGGCGATATGACCGCCCCTGATATATGTGCATATATATATCACTGTGAGCAGGTCTCAATACAGGTCATCTATACATTTTGCGTTAACTGTATCACCATTTTACCTCAGACTGTCAGGTGCCGGTCTCCATAGGATTCCTCATATCATTTCTTTTGAACACAATGCACTAACCTATGAGGTAACATAGGACCCAGGATATTTACCCCAAGTCCCTGATCTCATTTTTATTTTTATCTCACTTTGATCTGATCTTGATCCGTATTTTGATCTTGATGTTATCATATATTCCCCACAGGGATATTATTGATTGTATCAGGGGATGAAGAGAGGGGGGTTGAGAAAATAGCAATATATGCAATAGTTGCAATATATGTTTGCAACTAGAGATGAGCGAATCATTGAAAATTCGCTTCGGTGAATGTTCTACGAATTTCTGACAAGATTTTGTCTTAATATGAATTTATTCGGTCGAATTTATATAAAAAAATAATCGTTTTGCGAACATTCCTACACAAATTACGAACTTACAGTCAGCGTTGTTAAAAGTAAGCAATACGTAAGCATTAGCATACAAAAGTGAGTATGAATCCATAGCGTACTATTGACTTGCGGTCGCGTCATATGCACGAGGCTAGGCCACGGCGTACAGTCCTAAGAGGCAGTCCATATGAGGTAGAAAAGTAAGGTGCTCACTGCTAGCTATCCAGCTAAGTGCATAGTTTACTAAAAACACCGTACAATAAGTGCATAATAGGACACATTGCAGTACCGGAAAAAGAATACACACAATAGGCTAAAGTGCTTGAACGTTGTAAAAACATTATTGCTAAAATACAGCAAAGACAGTATGCAAACATTTTAATGCAATTTCACATTTGCAAGCATAAAAGGCTCAGATATACATTTGAGTCTCTCCTTATGGCTGCTTGATAATAAAACACTGGAACACAGTCTAAAATTCAATTGTAATCCACGTGATGTAATTTTGTAATTCAAACAGGTAACGTGTAATCCACATGGATGGTATAAAATAGGAGCAAATAGAGAACCCTCTTTACAAAGGGGGCTCCCAAATAACCTGAGAAGGGGACGGAGGGAAATTAAAATTTTATGCAGAATGGGGGGGGGCGGAGTCCTGACAAGCGATGTCCATCTGGGTGAGAGTCAAACAGGGGGCAATACAAAGTGAACAAACAAAAAAAGTGCCAACTAGCTCTCACCCGTCTGGTGCAGTCCATGGTGTGGCTCCCATAGGTCCTCTTGAAGTGTCCTTGAGACAGCCAGTAGTTGGGTCCCTTAGATGAGGGACCTGAAGTCCTCCTCACTTGAACTTCTACTGAAGGACATCAGAGGACGCTCCTGCCTCTTGTAGGCCACGCTTGATGCCTTGGTGGAACTCCACTGCCTTCTTCTTCCAGAAGGCGGACTTGACCAGGTCAGGGTGATGGTCATGCTGGTGAGAGCTGCAGCCACTTGCGCTTTTTTCCGTATACTCCTGCTAGGACTTCAGGGGTAAGGACTTCTGGCTGCAGTGGTTCCTGCAAGGTTGCATCCAGGGAAGAAGCCCCAGCTCCCCTGGCTGCTGCTGGCTTCATCTTTCACAGTAGTTGGTATTGGTGGATCACCGTGGATTGGAATGTAAATGATGAAGTTGTCAGCTGACCTAGCTGAAAGGACTGTGATGGTGGTGGTGACAGCCCAGGTATCAGAGGCTATGGCTGTGGTTATGGCTTTCCCCTTAAACGGAGGATGCCATCTGGTGACTCTTGAAGGAAGTCAAGGCACCAGTACTTTGCCTGGTGGTTCCTCCAGCCAAACTTCAGGTGGTGATGTTGTGACCAGGGGCTTGGATGGTAAAGTAACCCCGGTAGCGAAGGGGCCTTTCAGGGATGCCATGGGGGTGAACTCCACCTGATCCCCCACATACAGGCTGTGATGAGGCTGCGGCAGGTGAAATACTAGTTCGAAATTTTTGATAGGGCATCTCCAGACAGTTCAGGCATTGGTGTGGAGAGGGAAATAATCTCATGGTTGGTTGACATCTTGTTTTTTTTACACTGGAGAAAGTTCTTTTTCTGAATTTGCATATCTAAACACACATAAAACATTAGGCCCAAATCTGTTAGTGGCGCCGATACTGCATTATTTCCAAAGTCAATTGTCAGTAACAGTACCTTAAGTGTGTTTGTGGATAGGGAAGGGCTTTTTATTGCGCCTCTCTTTCTTTAAGATACAGGACTTGCAACACCATACTTTGTGTGACTGTGTTCATTAGACCCAACAAATGTCAGACACATGGAAGGGTTCCAAATGAAAGACCCATAGCCAGACCTTGTCCTCCTAGAGCTAGAATGTGAGTAGTAGCAGCACCAGCTATCCAGCTAGAAGTTGTAGAAGAAGCAGTAGTAGTAGGCTGCAGTTGTCCCTGGCTTTGGGAAGGTGCAATATTAACATTGAGGAAAGAGTATGAGATTGTGGATTGAATGGCTCACTCCTCCTCTCAGAGCAGAATGATGGGGAGGTGGCTTCTGATTCTGACACCGTGCCATGACGCCAGGGTTCACATCATTCTTACAGCTTCCCCTCATTGCAGGCCCTGAAAAACCTGTTTGTGGAGTCCTCTCTGTCCATCTTCCAAGTGGGGCACATTCCTTTTTCCTAAGAAGTGGAAAAGAAAACCCCACTACTCCTTACAACAGGTAGTTAAGAGAATCTCCCTGTTGATGACTGTGAGAGCAGTCAACTTTAAGGCGGCTATGGACAGCAGAAGGACACAGAATTGCTCCCACTCCCCCTTCTTCCTATCACATGTGTTAAGTCAAGCATTGCCAAGCAATGTTGGAGTTGTTTGGCTTTGGCAAGAGTAGCCACATAGGCGAGCAGTTGCTAAAGTTTATCAAGCAGCAAACATCCTGCTGGCTGTCACCCGACCGACTTCAATTGGATAAAGTGGTGAGTGACTTTGGTCGCTCTGAATTTGGGGGAAAGGACACATGCTCCCTGCATGGCCCACGTCATTAACCGAGCCATGCAATCACTTTTTAAAAAGTACACTGACTCGCGAAAAGTGCTAGCAATGTCCAGGAGACTGTCCTTGCATTTTAGCTATTCTTACATGGCGAGGAACAGTCTCCTGGACTTGCAAATGCAGAACAGTCTGCCATTACACTGCTTAATCCGTGACATTCCAACTTGCTGGAATTCAACATTGCACATGCAAGAGCCTCTGTATGAGCTGTGAAAAAACGTGAACAATTTTGTCATGGACCAGACTGTCTCAGCAGGGAGCATATGTGGTTTCAAGGTTAGGCAGTGGCAGCTCAACTGAGACATAGTTCGGGTGCTGAACAGTGTTGAGCAACCACCTCTGTGCTCGAATCCTCGGGTGCTCTGGCCGAGCACTAGGGGGTGTTCGAGTGCTCAGCCGAGCACCCGAGCATAATGTTAGTCAATGGGACTAAACCAGGTACCCCCGCTCGGAAGAGGGGAGGGTGTCTGGTTAATAGAAAAATGTCAGAATCGTGACTTCTCTTCTTTTACTCCTTTCACTCGTAAAAGTATGCTAATTAACTGAATTTGTACGCATTAGCGCACAATGCGTAGCATTAGCATACAAATTTGTACGCATTAGCATACAATGCGTAGCATTAACATACAAATTTTTTACGCATTAGCATACAATGCGTAGCATTAGCATACACATTTGTACGCATTAGCATACAATGCGTAGCATTAGCATACAAAGCAACATTACAGTGAATGCCAGTACTCTCCAGCACGTTTCTCTGCAGCGAACAAACATGCAGAGAAGAGACACGAGCATTGCGCTCGAGTACACTCGGTGTTCGGCCGAACACCGAGCGGACCCGAGCGTAGGCATGCTCGGCCGAACAGCGAGTTCAGCCAAGTATGCTCGCTCAACACTAGTGCTGAAGCCCTTTGAACGATCTCATCACCCTCATATTTAACTTAGAACAGACGCTGCAGCAGGGGGGTGACAGTGGAAGAAGAACAGCTAGCGTATCTTGACACAAATGGGAGTGACACCCGTTATGACACCCTATCCTCTCAATGGGGGGCAGACCTGGAAAGAAATTGCACCTCGGGCACACTTGCCAGAATGATGAGCTGTATACGCGCTTGCTTAAGTTTGGCCCAGGAGAGGCAGTTCTGTTACTGTTAGGTACTCATCTACAGAAGCCACCTTGACACTGGTAGAAGGGCCCGACACACATTTGATCAAAAATGTGGGCAAAAAGCTAGAAGAGGCTGACAATATGGCCAGATTGATATTTCTGAAGTTAGAGGAGAACCATGGTGGGAATAGGAATGACAATGTTAAGGGCTGCTAATGGAACAGTAGGGATTTGGGGCATATAACAGGGGTGTTGGGAGAATGAGGAAGCAAACTGATGATGGTTCAGTAAAGGTTAGGATGAGGGGTTGTCAAATGAGGGACAGATATGATGAGACCTTGGAATACGGCAATATGAAAGAACATATGTTTAAAAAGCGAATCTCCAAATCTTTGGATTCGTTTGGCAGCCAAATTTTTATGAAATTCTTAACTAATCTGATTAGTTTAGAATTGATGTTTGCATCTCTCTATTGCACCATGTTTTTTGGGGGGGAGGAGTTTCTTATGCAGTTGAAAAGAACATAAATCAAACAAAACTTTCTAAAATGCTTAAAAGATTTTTAATTGAAATCATATTTCATACTCTGGAAATACAATAGGCCACATAACTCTCTAGTTCCAATGGCAAAGAAAGAGGAAAACAGATACATGGCAGAAATCTCCAACCAGACAAATAAATAGATAAAAGATTTGAGCTTCAGAAACAAGAATTCTACATCCTTGCATAAAAGCATTAAATAAAAAAAGGAAAAACATAGTAGCACAATCCTTCATATTTCCCTATTAGCTAATTAAAGATAAATGAACTAGATTAAACTAATTCTGTTCCTTTGTAAACAGGACAACATAGAGCAGCAGTGTATCTGTCTTTATTTAATGAAATGCTTATATGGACCGGAGGCTGAACCTTCTATTAGTATCTTTTTTAAGAGTGTGAGATCTCACTATGAAAAACTAGTGTATACATGTGTATCAGTTCTCTATACTACTTGTAATCAATAAATGGGAGTATCTCCCATTAAAAAATGTAAATGACCAACTAGAAGTTACAAACTATATACTCAAATTCAACCATGCTTGGGCAATAAGTTTTACAAACTGTTAGTGTGAAAAAAGAAGAATTAGCTTATTTGACAAAAGCCCCATAATATTTAAAAGTTCCATAATGTAAGTAGAGAGGTTGAAGGCTTCACTGAGGAGATCTTGGCAGTCAGAAAGCAAAACACGGTCATTAGAAGCCCATTGGTAGAGTATATTTTCCAGAGTATTTGAATGTTAGATACAATATTTAGTAGGAGTTCATATTAAAGTTCTGATTCAGTGTAATTCATTTAGCTAGACTGATACTGTCGTTTAGTTGGTTTGTTGTATCTTCTGGTCCTCATTGCTTTCCTGTTTAGTCTTGACCTGTTGCCGTAGCTGTGAGCTGGAGGTCTGGTTGTCACTTTCACATTCAGTGTGGGCGCAGCCGCATTCCTCAGCATATATATAGGTATAGACAGTGCTGGTTCCATCCAGACATTTCAGGTTTATTTCCCGTTTGCTGGTCTTTACTTCTTGACAACAGCTGCACTTGTGCTCCATCATGTTGGCCTCAGCAGAGTACCTGTGCCAAGAGAATCAATTTTAATAAAGTGGTAACATGATCCAATCCAGGACTAAATGATAAGAGAGTAGCTAAAATACAATACAATGAAGTTTTAAGGTCCTTTCATGGTGACAACTTACATGGATGATGTCATACAGGCTCCTCCACAGTAGGACAGCTCCACAACCTGGTCCGATTCGCAAGTGCTGGTCTTGATACGCTGGGACTTTTTATGAACCTGACATCCTTTCAGAGCAGCTTTAAAAGAAAAGTGAATACAATTACTTGCTTGAAAATATAAGAGCAATATTCAGTGTTCCATAAGTCAGCAACAATCAGTAGTTCAGATTTATTTATTTATGTTTTTGCACTGATTATAATTGTATTCATTGGTGTTGTTATAAGGAAGTTCTGTTGTATTTTTGGAGTGTTCTTGTCTAATTTGGGCAAAATAACAACTTTTCTACAATTTAAGGTGTTTTCCAAGATCGACTATACCACTGAGACCAGTGATTGGCAGCAGCAGTCAAATGTTGATGTGACAACATTGTTGCCTCTCAGCAAATAAACCATGTGGTAGCACTAGAACAGCAGAGGGATTTATGAGGTGAGTTCTATATCTTTTATTATTATATCTCATTTCTTTCCTTTCCTTGGGGACATTTTACCTGATTCTGGAAAAGCTCTTTAACTTCAATCTGTCATTCTGCACTAACTCTTAAATCCTAAGTCTAGAGCATGCTAGTGAGTCCTCAAACTTATGAGATCCCAACTGTCCCAACGCTGCTGATTGACAGTTTTTTTTTTCTACTGAAATCAGCGGCAGGTGGGTGGGGAGAACCAGGAACTTATGAATTGGAGAATTCAGTGACATGTGCTGGAGATGTTCAAAGATTTTAGCAAAATGGAAGGATCAGTGAAATAAAATGACCCATAATTTTGGAAGGGGATTGGTCACTAGTTTAAGCTACCTTTAGTTAGGACACCATACAACGGCTCAGTGGTTCCCTTTAAGGGTACCTGCACATGCATTCTCAGTTTTGGCACATTTTTTGCACATTTTTGTGAAGTTTTTGGTACAGATTTGATGTGGTTTTGCAGTAGATCTCACCCTTCAACTGAAAAAGGGGAACTCCACAAAAAAACAACTGACATGGTTTAGATTTCAAAATCTGCACAGCAAGTCAATTTCCACATCTAAGAAAAAAAAGCAAAGTGTACATGATATTTGTCTAATCTCTCACACTTTGCTGCTATTACGCTGATATGTTCATTTTCGTATAGCCCACTACCTATAGTGTACTTATACAGAGCTATACTTTATAGAGCTCCATACTATATTAGGCATATTTAGTGCTTAAGTATTATTGAAACATAATTAATTTACATGGGAAATGTACTTACTTTCACAAGTCTGACAGCAGCCATCAGATTTGATAGTACCCTGCGCAATAAATACATAGATGTAAGTGAAAATGGTGACTTATTTATTCCCATAAAAATGAACTTTTAAATTATAATTAGAGTACATAACATTTATGTTCTAGATTTGGTCTCTAGAAAGACTGCAAATATGATTCAGTAAGTTAAAAACAGTTACAGATGGTTGCCAAGAGTGTTTTTCGCTGAGGTACAGAAAGGCTCATTTACATTGCCGCTTATTGTTTCCCTTCGTTCTGCTCTGTCAAAGGAGCAGAACATTGAAAATTCCAGAAGTGCTGTATCCAGATAAGGCTCCATTCACACGTCCTGTTTTTCTTTCCTGATTCGATCCTGATTTTTTCAGGACCCATTGAAATGAATGGATCCAGATCAGGATCAGGATCAAATCAGGAAAGAAAAACGGGGCATGTGAATAGAGCCTAACTATGATGACCAATGGACACCATTGACTATAAAGGCATCTGTTTTTTTTTTCACTGGCCAACATGCACTATTTTGTCTCACTTTTATAGCCGAATCAGAAACAGAGGCTCCTAAAAAAGATATGAGCAAACCCTAATGCTAATTTCACACTAGCACTAGGAAACAGGCTGCTGGATCTTCCTGCATTCCGGCACTGCCGGAAGATTGAACGTCTCAACCCAGCCCCATTAACTATAATGGGGACCGGTGGGGATCCGGCCCCCAACTTGTCAAATATGCCGAAGATTGGCCTGAAATTGCACTAAGAATAATGGAGCTATTATCCATGTGTCAGTAAGGTGCAGTTAACTCAATCTTATACCACCTGGAGGTGTCATACAGAACATATAACTATATGGATAAACAAACCTCTAGACAATTAGAACGATCGAATGGTGGGCATGTAATGCTGGTTTTCACCACATCAAAGGTGTTTGAACAGCTGTAGGTGGTGCACTTTTCATCTGGTGGAGTGTACTGTTCTTCAGGCTGCAAAGCAAATTAACATTATCATGTTGAATCTACTGTATGCTAGGAAATGTGCACAGAACAATAGTTACTACAGTCTATATTGTGAATGTAGGGAAAATATCCAATTTATTAAAGTAGAATACACTAGCTGAATAAACTCATGACTTTTCTTGGAAGGTCATTAGAAATGAGTGAATCATCCAAAATTCGCTTCGCTGAATGTTCGTCAAACTTTTCAACAGATTCGTACCTCATACAAATCTATACGGCGAAGCTGCGTATAATTCATACGTTATTATGTGGTGTTTTGCGAACATTCGCGCACTAATAATGAACGTACAGTTGTTAAAGGTACGCAACTTATGTGAACACGTACGCATGAGCGTACCAAATGTGTACGAATCCACGAGTACTATTGTCTAGTGATTGCATAATACTCAGGCATGCACGACGCTAGGCCGCAGCGTGCACTCCTCAGAGGTAGAGCGAAGTTTTACAAATAGCATCCAGGCGTACTTCACCATTTAGCTCTGGAGAGCTTAAATACATGATCTGGCTGATGGACCGGCAGGATTACGATGGCACCCGAACCAGCAGAAGGAGATAGTGCAGCAGTTGATCCAAGGCTTTCAGCCAACTATTACAAATTCTACCAGTAGAAGCTACGGCTACATGTCCTTTGGCACCTTCTCCTTCTTTTTTTTGGGAGCTCGAGTTCTGGCTGGAAGTGGAGCCCTTTTGCTTTTCCGTGCCAGACATTTTCACTTGACTGTGGCCCTGCAGGTCTTTGTTTCTGTCCCCATCTCTCTCCCTGGCTCTCTCCCTGCCTGATTAATATTACTAGCCCTGTACTGGCCCTGCACTGGCCCTACACTAGCCCTGATATGTGTAATATGGATGCCCAAAACAATTACAACACAATTTGAAGAAAACAGTTCTCTGTCTCTCAGAACTTCAGACAGTGCTTCTGCTCGTCGCAGCACAACTGATGCGTCACTGGCTTACCAAGCCTGTGAGCCAATCAGAGCAAGCCCTTCCCACTAGGTCAGGTGACCGCTTTCTTCCCAGGCTTTTTGCCACACAAATAATGAACTAACAGTAAAAGTTTGCTAATTAACTGAATTCTTACGCATCAGCGTATAAAGTAACTCATACGTAGCATTAGCGTACAATTTATCGGACAAGTACGTAGCGAATGCGTAAAAAAGCTTTAAGAACATTTTCGAATTTAACGGAGCGAATCTCAAAAAAATCCGGATTCACTTCGCAGCGGAAAATTTCCAAGACTCGTAGCGAATCTACAAAGCGGCAAATAGATTCGCTCATCTCTAAAGCTCATACATAATACATTTTTCAGGGTAGTCAATGAGCAGGAGAGAAAGTGGTCTCCAGGTTTGAGGACCTTAACATATGGAACACACATGGTTTCTTCCCCTAAGAGTTAATTAATAAAATATCTCTGATGAATTACCACCAGCGGAGTATCAGATTATCAGAATATTTAATGAAAACACGCCTGGCAATTTAGAGAGATGAGAAAGAGATAGAAATTATAGAAATGCATATAATGAATATACCTTCAAAGTTTTTGTTGTGTTGTCACTCAGGTGGATCACACAGGCATTTGGTTTACATGTTCCACAACATTCCCCTGTTTTTTTCTTGTATTCGTAGCCCTGGGGAAAACAAGATCATTTCAGTCACAAAGTCTCATGGTCGGTATTATGGCGTGTTTCAGATAAGTTGATATATAAAAGGGATCGTACAATATCACATTCTTCGATGGGACAAGTTCTTCTGACTTCCACAGGTACATACTGGTCTTCAATTATGTGACACTCATATTCGACACATGGTTGATGAGGTGGGCTCCATGTTTCATCAGACTGAAAATACAAAGAGAAAATTAATTTTAGGTTTTAGAGCGGATTCAAAAGACTGTGATTGGGCCAGGAAGCCAACTTGAAATCCAAGATATGAAAACCATAGAGGGAGCAAACCCAGGTTTTTTGAACAATATTTAGAAGAGCTTTGGTCCTTGTAGTGCTGGCAGCATAAAGCCAATCAAAGTATTTCAGGAAAAATTTGATTTTCCATGAAGCCGAATTTCCTGAATCACTGATGACTTCACCATGTGTTCCCAGCGTGATCACGTGGTGACATCATCACGCTCGCCAGAGGTCCTGTGGTGGGTTTTATTCAATCAAGGTCAGAGCGGACTGTCTCTCCGCGATCAAGTGGATGAGTTGAGTGTGTGTATATATATATATATATATATATATATATATATATCATGCAAAAAATCTCGGCAGCACTATATGAATGGTGAGGTGCAATGCCTGTGGATCTGACAAGGATCAGTTCAATAAAAAACATAAAAATAGGCAGCACTCTCAAAGTAAAATGAAAAAACAGAGGAACTTTATTCACCCATGTGTAGGACGCGACGTTTCGGCTCAGTCCCCGAGCCGAAACGTCGCGTCCTACACATGGGTGAATAAAGTTCCTCTGTTTTTTCATTTTACTTTGAGAGTGCTGCCTATTTTTATGTTTTATATATATATATATATATATATATATATATATATATATATATATTTATTTATTTTTTTTTCCCAATCCCGAATTAACCCCTGAGCACCTGAATGTGAGTCTCAGATGCCACAATCAGAGCTGAACATGGCATCTGAGGGGTTAAAGGACAGGGCACGGTACGATTGCCATCCCCCGTCATTGCACCGTCTCCATACAATGAAAAGTGATTTGTGACAAAGTAATTTGTCAGGAATCGAATTTCTTGTTGAAGTTCGACAAAGCTGACAAATCAAATTTTTCAAAACTTCGCCCATCTCCACTTACTTCTATATAGTTATATATATAATTAATTTTTTTTCGTAAAGGTGGTTTAAAGGTTAATGATATTCCTGTAACATTGCTTAGAATAATGTTAACGGGCACTTATACCTCTGGCGATCTATGATGATATAAGTTTTAATGGTGATATTCAATATATGTTGGACTAGTTTAGGTATGGGTTACTAAATAATATTCCTAGTAATTAGTATAGATCTAGTAGTCCTGATTGGAGGGCAAAGGGGTTAATAGAGCAGGACATAATAGATATTAGGAACAAAAACAGCAACAGGCTAATCAGTCACACAAAAGTAATAAAGACAACATCCTTCGAAGCATATGCCTATATTATGCCCTTCTGTTCTACGAGTTAGCCTGGTTGCTGTTTTCTGTTCCTTAAAAACTCTCCTGCCTTGTCCAGAAAGCGAGATCAGGGAGATTGTGGCATTGGCTGCAACTACCATTATTTGAAAGCCTTAAATAGTGTTTACAGCACAACCTTAAATAGTGTCTACAGCACAACCATTAAAGGTGAGCTTCTTTAAAGGGGTTGGCCACTTTCTGGCAACTGTTAATCAATGTGTGACTATATGGCACTTAATATTATAGCCTTTGCTAAAGAGGTTGTCTCATCCTAGCGATATGCCCCCATTGTCTTATAGGTGCCGGTCCCACCACTGGATACCGGAGCCCCACAAAGTAATGGCTGGAGAACTTCAGTTCCGCCACCATCAAGAACACTCCCCATAGAAGTGAATAGTAGTGCACTGCGCATGACTGGCCACTGCTCCCATTCACTTCTATGGGCTTGATGGAAATAGCCAAGCCAGCGCTCCACTATTTTCAGCGGCCGCATAGAACATGAATGGAGGGCGGTTGTGCATACACAGTGCATCCTCCACTACTTTTGGGGATCTGTTCTCGATGTTGGTCTGAGTCCCAGCGGTGGTCCTAGTGATATGCCCCCATTATCTCAGATGAGAAAACCCCTTTAATATTCTGTTCCATTTTCTATATTTCCTAAGTTGTGCATGCACCCTTTTTAGTCAAGATGTCCTGTCCATATGATGGTCACTGATGGTGGATCATGTGGCCAGGCAGATCAGTCTACTCCATTCAAATATACTGTACCTGCTAACTACACCTGCACTGTTGTAAGTTTAGTGCAGGTGCAGTGTATCACAATGGAGACGACTGAGTGATATGTCTGGTCACATGACCCTCCTTCAGCGGCCACCTTATGGACAAAACCTCTATGTGGACAGCATAGAAGATCTGCCTAAAAAGGGGACGTGGCTTATGAAATATAGCAAACAGTACGGAATATGAAGAAAGGCTACATTAGTATGTGCCATGTAGTCATTTTATGACTATATTGGTAACCAGTAGCCAGAAAGTGGTCACCCCTTTAATCTTTGCGGTGACTGAGCTTACATCACCACGACAAACTAACCCTGTGAACTCTTTTCTCCCTTCTTGCTGGTACATGCTAATAGCATTTAAGCCTCTTCTTTTCTACATCACATCTCCAAAAGCACTGAATTCCTTCAAGAAAACATTGAGTTAAACAATAAAATTATATCTGCCATTAGGGGGCGCTCCCTACATAGGGATTTCAACAAGTTTAATTAAACTCGATAATAAATATACATGAATTGCTTCTACAGTAGGGAACAAAGAAATATGTTTGCTCCTTAATAGCTCTAACACATAAGGTAACTGGACTCGTAACTGTAAGCTATTATCATAACAGCGTACCTTCAAAATCTTTATGGAGTTGTCACTTAGTTTTATTTTACATGCATTCGGTTTGCATGTGCCGCAACATTCATCTTCAGAAGATACAAGTTCAGTTCCCTGAAAGATGCAAAATAATGAAATGCAAATATGGTGCTTCTACTGTATAATATCCACTGTAAAGGTATTAGAAAGCTTGTAGCGATGGAACTGACCGGTTCACATTCTGTATGGCATTGGATGGCTTTACATGACATAAAGAGCAGTAAGGTCTCAGGATCCGTCTCATTTGTGCACACACAGTTTGAACATACTCCTTTGCTTTGTGGGACAATCTCTCCAGGCTATTAAAAGAAAGAAAAAAAAAACTGTGGAATACAGTCTTTTGTTCATGTTTACTCTTTAATTTCAGACTTTAATAGGTTAAATTGTTGCACTTACTTTGTACAGAGACCCCTTGAATGCACAGACTCGCAATGGTCCTAAGAAGATTGAAATGCATTAGAATAACATATTCAGCATTCATGCTCCCAGAAGAGAACTGGTCAAGATACCCAAATGCCACATTTGCCCAAATCTACACATACAGAAGCCACAAAATGAATGGTTGCATGTTATGTAATTAAAGGTAATTAAAGGAGAAGCATTCCCAGTAAGATCTTTGAAAATGTAGAAAAAGAGATGATAACCTGATATATTAAGTGTATCACTATATCTAGCACTTACTGCATTCATATGATGGGCAGCAATCACCCTGCAAAAGTACAGGGACAGCCTCAAATCCAAGTGAACAGTTCATCTCCTTCTGCAGGCAGAAGCTGCTGTTACATACTGCGGATATAGATGGTTGAGTCAATGTCATTAAACCGTTCACAATCATTTCAAAGATTCAACAGTCAACGCACATTATAAAAGTGCTTCTTACCGCACTCATTCTTCATGCAGCAGGGCTGATGGGGATCTGGCAGCTCCTTAAGGATTAACCCTTCCTTGTGACAAGATAAGTCAACCAATGGAGGGCATGTGATTGGCTGACACTGGACAGTAAGAGAGTTCTTCTCACACATGCAGGTATTACATTCGCTTGTCCAGGTCTCTCCAGGCTGTGAACATAAGGCATGAGAATTGTTCCATATTATACAGCACTTAAAGAGGCAGTCTTCTGGCATTTAAGATGCATCATAACTGTTTGATATTTGGAAGTCAATATTGAGCATCCCTGCATGATCTATGACCAGGTTGAAAATGGCTTGTGATGGCCAAAAAAAGTAGGGAATCAAGGTGTGAGCATCGAGATAAACTGTGCTGCTCTCTATTAAAGTTAATGAGTAGAAGAGGTTGTCCAGTGTTAGATCGACTATTAGGGAACTTTGAGTTACTGTACTAGAAAGGGTCCACTGTTCATCCTCTTCTCCTGCCCAAGTAGATAGAGTAGACTAAGAGCATCTGGAGAACCTGTCCCATACTGTATTAACTAGACAGCATATTCCTTTAAATGAGCATTTTGTATTACTTAATTTCCCCTTTGGTGGCAGTGTAGGATAGGTTTCCTTAAAGATTATAGCTAACCACTCTGGAACACTTTCTGTTGAAGTAACCCTTCTGTCATGTAAAAATTGAAGACCCACTTAAAGAAACACAATGTCTTTTTGCAACTCCCATTGACTTTAATGAATGCCCTATGGGTCTCTGTTCTCAATCTTTGCCACCACTGGCTGCTTAGGACTATAGTATGACATACATTTCTTAATAGACTTAATTCTACTCACACTTTTGGGCATTCCATCAGGACCAGTGCAAGCTGGAAGAAAGTAATTCAAGTCATTTTAATAAATTGTAATAAACTAAGTCATCAGAAATCTGCCATATAGATGCAGTACAATTCATTTCAGTTTTTAGAATGCCACTAAACTATAGCCAGTATGTTTTTCTGGTGACTCTTTCTGATAGCATGCAAGTTAGGACTCCACAGGCATTTTGGTGGCTATGGAGAACTTTCTTTGGTCACCTGGTTACTTGCCTACATACCAGTTTACCTATTCTTTCTGCCTTTCTCTCTCATCTTTATTTGTAATACTTTTTTATGTTACTATCTTAGATGCTCCGCTGTCCCCAATGACCCAAGACAACCCAACATAATAGCCTACAGCCTAAGAGCTAGAACTATAAACTTGTAGTTTTAGAAAGAAAATAGCTGTGTAGTTGCTGTAGAGAAGCTTGAGCAAATGCTTGGAAATAATTTAAACACTAAGTATGCCATTGGAATGTGCTTTCATTAATTAATCAAGATGTTCTCTGCAGCTTTCAGGACATGATGAGAATTACAGTTTTGTCGCAGGCTGTGCTCGTTGTTCTACAGATTGTTTTCTTTCCTATGAATTTTTATCTAACGTTGTAGTGATTGTATATGTGGATACATACAGCAGGTCTCAACACAGACGTCGGTGTAAGAGTTAAACAGCATGGTTCCTTTAGGACAGAAGCAGCCTTCAGTATATTCTTTGTTGAGTTCTTGAACTTCCCTGCAATGAAGGCAAAATAAAACATACATGTTCATATGTTTTATGGAGTGCTAAACATGTATATTTGCATGTTTAAATGGAATATTGTCCATACTGTTTAATGGGAACCTCTCTATTTGAGCATGATGTCTGAGCTACAAGAAGAATGATATAGGGCAAGAGGATCTGAACAGATATATAGCATTGTGGAAAAACATTCAATTTAACTGGTATTTTAAGCCTCGGAGTCTGGCGGTCCTGTCAGTGGTTGCCAACCATCACTGTAGGCACAGTTCTTCAAACTTCATAGATCACCCAAACACAATAATAATATAAAAATAATGTGAGCATATTTACCCATGAATGATAGGGCAAACACAAGAAAACCTCAGATACAGGTCTTGGTGGGCTTGGCTATACTCAGATTAATTTTGTCCAGAAGACAACCTTTCAATAATTGTAAATGTCAATCATTCTACTTAGTCTTAAATAACGTCTCAAGAAGATCATTCAGTTTACACACTGACTTGGCAGTCAGCTCATTTTCACAGTTCTCCCCTCAGAAACTCAAGAGATGTTGTATCAAGCCATACACTGTAAAACATGAGTGAGCTTGGTTTGCCTAATCAATGGAGGGTGCAAGCTGGGACTGCCCTCCGCACCCATACAAAATATGAAAAGAGTGTGCCTTGATGAGACAGTTCCTTTAAAGGATTGATAACTCATTCACGACTGAACCCATTGTCCAATTTATGTTTGTAGAAATTATCAACTAATAGACATTTTTTAAAGGGATCCTTACTTGGTACCACAGGTTTTAGGATGCATTGGTCCACAAGCTTCATATACCTTTCCGGCAGGACAGTTGAAAGCTAAAAATGAACAAAACAGATTGTAATCTGGGCAGCATATAACTCGTATATAAAAGGAACATGATATATAAAAATTATACAAGTATTGTATTAAACACATAAAATATATAAAGACACATTCATTGGGAGATATATATAACAGAACTAAGAAAAACTCAATACATTGATACTAGCAACCAATTAAATCTCTTCTTTAATTTCCAATCCACCTTAGAAATTTGGGTCTGTAAGCTAAATGGTCAATTCTGACAAATGCTACAAAATTTTACTTTGGACTAGTTTTTCTATATCATCCCCATTGGCTGAAATTTAACAAGAAGCAATAACCTGAAGAACACTTACGACAATGTCCTTTAGTCTTGTTTCTCCAGTCGATGCAGACCCCATTGGCAGCACACAAAGAGGCATATATTTCCAAACTGGAACACTCTACTGAGTCAGTGGGTATGCGACAGGAATCAAATGTACAACCTTCGTGGTAAGGCTTTGGAGGAATGATTTTGTGACACGCAGCAAAGACCCTTTGAAAGAAGTAATAAATTATTATTAATAATATGATTCCATTGAAATTACGTGATTGACCTGCTTCAGTCAGTGATTGACTGAGCGGGAATTCTGAGCCATTTCCAGAGGGATAACCAAAGGACATGGAAGCGGGGGGCAATAGGAATGGGAGCAGCATCGGAGCTGTAGCAGCTGCAGAGTATCAGTGAGGTGACTTTGATCTTTTGTTGTTTTAACTTTTTCTGCCCAGTTTTTAAATGATTTTCCTGAGAAACCACTTTAGGTTACAAACTGCTACTAATGTTAACATTGATTTCAATACATTTAACTATACAGATTTCCAAAATGCAACTTGATTAATGCTGGATAATGGATTGCATATGGACATCTTCAGTCATTCAGAAATTCCAGGGTGATGTTTCTAAAATTATTTTTGATACAATAACATTTGATCCCTGGATATTTGTTTTCCATGTAGATCTAGAAAACCTCTGTTTTTCTAGGTAAAAGTATAATATATAGTCTAATACTATGGACAGCTAAAAAACTAAAGTGAAAGGATGGACATACACATACAAACCCATGACCTACTTATTCAAGTGGCAAGGACTTGACAAATTTTAGTTGTGTGTCCAAACAATGGCTGGGATTAGATAAGACTGGCAAGTATTAATGCATTTGCTATATTTACTGATTTTTGCATTTCTAAAAGATTAAAAATAAAAGTATGCAAAAAAGGACATTATTCCAACTTACTCGCTTACGATGATGTCACACAGAGCAGATGGTTTGCAAGTTGGTGCTGGGGTTGGATGAGATGGTGGTTCTGTAGGCTGTGGAGGTTTACAATAAGGCTTGCCTGTTACATTGACCTTCCAGTGGTCAGCCATTTTGGAGCAATCTTTCACAATCTCGCCGCTTGGCAGCCTGCAGTCTTCGATTTTGTTGTTACTGCAAGTACCTGTATTGGAGGACAACATAAAAATATGCGTTAATGTTCATACTTGCTCTATATTAGGCAAACATATGTGCACTTTAAAAAAAAATATTTAAAAGACAAAAGAAGTTAATGGTAACTTACCGCATTGTCCTTCAGTATTGTTTGCAAATTTGCTGAATGGCAGCTTAACAACAAAGATCAATCCACTGAATGAGATAAATGCACCAATTTCTGGGATCTCCACATTCATGTTAATGCCAGCACTGGTTATAATAATACCATCCTTGGTAAACCCTGGAGTTACCCAGTCTTGGTTGAACCTAATCTGTAGACAAAGGATTGAAATGTGGTCAGTCCCAGCGTAACACAACAGATGGTGCCTGGCAGAACATTAACTTCAGACATTTCTTATTGTATAGTAGTACTAGTTTGATCAAATATGCAAACAATGTTGTTCATGGTTTTATGGATGATTTTGGGAGTGACCAGTGTTTATTGGCGGTTAAAGAAATATGCCACCAAAACAAAAAGGCCATTATATAATAATTAAAACTAATAGTTCTCTTACCCTGTTCCTCATTCTTCCTTGGAACATCATACGTGTCAAGACAACTTCATTGGATTTGTAGTAAATAATGATAGACTGCGGACAGGACAAACCATCTTCAGCATCACAGAAGTAGTTATCAACAAGGACACGGAAGTTGTCATATTTGGGAGTGATCTGCTGCACCAGAACATATGTACAATTGTCCAAGAACGTGTAATAGGTTCCATCAAAGGTGATGTAATGAGGATCCCCCCATCCACTGCACACACCTATTAGAAGTCAAAAAAGAATAAAATCAACTGTTAGTCATTGAACATGTATTTGTCATAAAAATCTCAGGTTTTTACTCAGAACCCCCCCCCCCTCCACCCAGGACTGTATTCAATAATATGCCATGAAATGCATTGTCTCATTAATAACTATTTACTTTAATGTTAGCATTAATAAAGTCATGTAGTCAAAAATACCAAAACCATTGATGGGCTACCGTAAAGGTACTGTGAAAATAGATCCTAGAACCGGTCTGGCATTGCTGTCAAGCGTTATTATATACAGAGCCCAGAATGGTGGTGTGAACAGATCCTTATTATTTCCACTGTAAATTAACACTTCCTAAAACTTACATTGGCATTCGTAATGTTCACAGCATCCATCTTCACTCATCTTCTTTACAGGTGGGAATCCATTAGCACAGTTCAATGGCTCCAGTTTAGGGCATTTCACTGGCTCAATGGTAATCACATTATTTCCGTGACATTTGGCATTTGTACAGTTGTTAATTTGCCATGTTTCATTAGTCTGGAGAAAGTAAAGTACAATAACAACCGTTACAGACAATTCAGTTCAGCCTAGTTATGTCACATTTATTCAAACCCGAAAATTATTCTTAAATGTTTTGAGACTTGCAATTATCAAGGTTAAAAGAGTCACCCCCATAGGCACATACATCCATGATCCTCATCCACCGAAATGTGGTATCTTATGGGGATTGTCTAAGATTAGGATTTTTTCAGAAACAGGACCAATGTAAAGGGGCTCTGTCTGGTTTTGCAGTTCATGGAAAAGCTCCCTTGATTGGAGCCACTTTGTAATACCAGACAAATCTTACTGTTATCTAATCTCATGCAATCTATTTCAGACAGCCAAGATTGGCTATGTTACAAATGACAATTGAATTTGGACACAATGTGTTACCTTATGAGGTGGGCAACCTTGTATACTGGGAGTCGTAACAATGGTAGTCGTAGTTGTGGTGGATGTTGTCTTTTCAGGAGTAGTTGAGGGACTTGGTGTGGTTGTATGTGGTTTAACAGTTGTGCTGCATTTGGTTTTTGGGGGTTTTGTAGTCGTGCAAGGCCCAGTAAATCTTTCAGCTTCGCAAAAGTCATTGCACACCGCATAGAATGAGCAACCTGCTGCATCAGTTTTGTTATAGATGATTTCCCCTGAAAAATGCAAATTTCAATGAGAAATTAAGCCAGGAGTTGGCACCAATGTCACTGTAAGAACATTACTAATGTTTAGTATCTTATATGTAACCATTACATGAATTCAGGATTTTTTTGTGGTTTTCCCCTTTGCAGGCTGCATCTATAATTGTAAGTTGTCCCAGAGCTTGGTGGAGACTAGCTTCTCATCATGTCTCCTCATAGAGAAAACATAAAAGTAATTCTTCAACCTAACTTGCTCTCACTTAAAATCACCATATAACACATTATATCGATGTAATGATCAGTATACATAGAACACTGTTAGCTGCTAAATCTGATAAATCACGTCTGTGTCTCTCTCTGATGCCCAATGCTCTTCCTCCTTCCATCTCCATAGAATTCTATGGGATAATTTCATCTCCTTAAGTGAATTAGCAACCCATTTTGGTGTTAACAAGACTGACATATAACAGACTTCAGGGGGTATGTTAGTTTAGGAAACAGAACATTTTTTCTGATAAGATATATTAAAGTTTATTATATTTGCATCTGCATTTATTTATGCAGAGTTATGGTAATTGACAGTGACCATTTAAGACCAGGTTCACATCACGTTTTGCTATCTGTTTAATGTATGCAAAAACAAATACATGACAGGATGCCTTAACCTAATGCAATACGGTGTCATTCATTCACCATAGAGTTCTATTGTCAAAAAAACATATATGTTCATTAACATACATGTTTTTTACCAGACTCTGCATTATAGCAAAATGTGCTGTGCTATGCTTTTGTATCCTTTTTTCCAAACATATACAGTGCCTTGCGAAATTATTCGGCCCCCTGGAACTTTTCAACCTTTTGCCACATTTCAGGCTTCAAACAAAAAGATATAACATTTTACATTTTTGGTGAAGAATCAACAACAAGTGGGTGACAATTGTGAAGTGGAACGAAATTTATTGGATCATTTAAACTCTTTTTGTAATAATAAAACTGAAAAGTGGGGCGTACAAAATTATTCGGCCCATTTACTTTCAGTTCAGAAAACTCACTCCAGAAGTTCATTGAGGATCTCTGAATGATCCAATGTCGTCCTAAATGACTGATGAAGAGAAATAGAATCCACCTGTGTGTAATCAAGTCTCCGTATAAATGCACCTGCTCTGTGATAGTCTCAGGGTTCTGTTTAAAGCAAAGAGAGCATCATGAAGACCAAGGAACACACCAGGCAGGTCCATGATACTGTTGTGGAGAAGTTTAAAGCCGGATTTCCCGAGGAGCATCCCAAGGAGCACTGTGCAAGCGATCATATTGAAATTGAAGGAGTATCAGACCACTGCAAATCTACCAAGACCTAGCCGTCCCTCTAAACTTTCATCTCAAACAAGGAAAAGACTGATCAGAGATGCAGCCAAGAGGCCCATGATCACTCTGGATGAACTACAGAGATCTACAGCTGAGGTGGTAGAGTCTGTCCATAGGACAACAATCAGTCCAACACTTCACAAATCTGCCCTTTATGGAAGAGTGGCAAGAAGAAAGCCATTTCTCAAAGATATCCATAAAAAGTTTTGTTTACAGTTTGCCACAAGCCACCTGGGAGACACACCAAACATGTGGAAGAAGGTGCTCTTGTCAGATGAAACCAAAATCCAACTTTTTGGAAATAATGCAAAACGATATGTTTGGCTTAAAAGCAACATAGCTCATCACCCTGAACACACCATCCCCACTGTCAAACATGGTGGTGGCAGCATCATGGTTTGGGCCTGCTTTTCATCAGCAGGGACAGGGAAGATGGTTAAAATTGATGGGAAGATGGATGGAGCCAAATACAGGACCATTCTGGATGAAAACCTATTGGGGTCTGCAAAAGATCTGAGACTAGGACAGAGATTTATCTTCCAACAATACAATGATCCCAAACATAAAGCAAAATCTACAATGGAATGGTTCAAAAATAAACGTATCCAGGTCTTAGAATGGCCAAGTTAAAGTCCAGACCTGAATCCAATTGAGAATATGTGGAAAGAGCTGAAAACTGCTGTTCACAAACGCTCTCTATCCAACCTCAAAGAGCTCCAGCTGTTTTGCAAGTAAGAATGGGCAAGAATTTCAGTGTCTAGATGTGCAAAACTGATAGAGACATACCCCAAGTGACTTGCAGCTGTAATCGCAGCAAAAGGTGGAGCAACAAAGTACTAATGCAAGGGGGTCGAATAATTTTGCACGCCCCACTTTTCAGTTTTATTATTACAAAAAAAGTTTAAATGATCCAATAAATTTCGTTCCATTTCACAATTGTGACCCACTTGTTGTTGATTCTTCACCAAAAATGTAAAATGTTATATCTTTTTGTTTGAAGCCTGAAATGTGGCAAAAGGTTGAAAAGTTCCAGGGGGACAAATACTTTCGCAAGGCACTGTATGTTAAATGGATGAAAACATTATGTGAACCCCCTAATTAATCAAATAAATTGAATACAAAACACATACCTGGGGTGAAGTATTTGTGATCAACGTAGCAGAAGCACTTGGTAGTAGTTGTAGTTGTTGATTCTGTTGTACTTGTAGTTGTTTCTGTTGTAGTTGGTGGCACTGGAGTACGTGTAGTGGAGGTAGTGGTTGGAGTTGTCTGTGGAGGAGCTGTGCTACAATGGCTGTAATCATCACAGCATAAAACCTTTATCTGGTAATTATAACATTGTTTAACTTTTCCAGTTTGGTCTTTGTTGTTGCACACCAAACCAACATTAGAATCACAACGAACTATTTGTCCAACATTATCAATACTAATGTCTGGGAAATCTTCAGCCCTGCATTCAATATCTTTTGGATGCTTGCAGATTTGTTTGCCTTTAGCCATTATGTTCTCAAAGGTTTCTTTATCTCCACCATCAATTCCAGGAGTAGGAGTTTCAACATCAATCCAATGTGACCACTTGCATTGTGGTGTGCAGATTGGTGTTGGAGTAGTTGGTGTTTCTGTTGTTGTTGTTGTTGTAGTAGTTGTAGGCTTTGGAGCCTCAGTTGTAGTTGATTTTGTTGTACTTGTGGGGGTTGTAGTTTCTGTTGTAGTTGGTGGCACTGGAGTAGTTTCTGTTGTAGTTAGTGGCAGTGGAGTAGATGGTGTTTCTGTTGTTATTATAGGTGTAGTTGTTATAGGTTTTGGAGTCTCAGTTGTAGTTGATTCTGTTGTACTTGTGGTGGTTGTTGTTTCTGTTGTAGTCGGTGGCACTGGAGTACGTGTAGTGGAGGTAGTGGTTGGAGTTGTCTGTGGAGGAGCTGTGCTACAATGGCTGTAATCATCACAGCATAAAACCTTTATCTGGTAATTATAACATTGTTTAACTTTTCCAGTTTGGTCTTTGTTGTTGCACACCAAACCAACATTAGAATCACACCGAACTATTTGTCCAACATTATCAATACTAATGTCTGGGAAATCTTCAGCCCTGCATTCAATATCTTTTGGATGCTTGCAGATTTGTTTGCCTTTAGCCATTATGTTCTCAAAGGTTTCTTTATCTCCACCATCAATTCCAGAAGTAGGAGTTTCAACATCAATCCAATGTGACCACTTGCATTGTGGTGTGCAGATTGGTCTTGGAGTAATTGATGTTTCAGTGGTTGTTGTTGTTGTTGTTGTGGTAGTTGTAGGCTTTGGGGTCTCAGTTGTAGTTGATTCTGTTGTACTTGTGGTGGTTGTAGTTTCTGTTGTAGTTGGTGGTACTGGAGTAGTTTCTGTTGTAGTTAGTGGCAGTGGAGTAGATGGTGTTTCAGTTGTTGTTGTTGTTGTTGTTGTTGTAGGTGTAGTTGTTATAGGCTTTGGAGTCTCAGTTGTAGTTGATTCTGTTGTACTTGTGGTGGTTGTTGTTTCTGTTGTAGTTGGTGGCACTGGAGTACTTGTAGTGGAGGTAGTGGTTGGAGTTGTCTGTGGAGGAGTTGTGCTACAATGGCTGTAATCATCACAACATAAAACCTTTATCTGGTAATTATAACATTGTTTAACTTTTCCAGTTTGGTCTTTGTTGTTGCACACCAAACCAACATTAGAATCACACTGAACTATCTGTCCAACATTATCAATACTAATGTCTTTGAAATCTTCAGCCCTGCATTCAATATCTTTTGGATGCTTGCAGATGTGTTTGCCTTTAGCCATTATGTTCTCAAAGGTTTCTTTATCTCCCCCATCAATTCCAGAAGTAGGAGTTTCAACATCAATCCAATGTGACCACTTGCATTGTGGTGTGCAGATTGGTGTTTGAGTACTTGGTGTTTCTGTTGTTGTTGTTGTTGTTGTTGTTGTAGGTGTAGTTGTTATAGGCTTTGGAGTCTCAGTTGTAGTTGATTCTGTTGTACTTGTGGTGGTTGTAGTTTCTGTTGTAGTTGGTGGTACTGGAGTAGTTTCTGTTGTAGTTAGTGGTAGTGGAGTAGTTGGTGTTTCAGTAGTTGTTATTGTAGGTGTAGTTGTTATAGGCTTTGGAGTCTCAGTTGTGGTTAATTCTGTTGTACTTGTGGTGGTTGTAGTTTCTGTTGTAGTTGGTGGTACTGGAGTAGTTTCTGTTGTAGTTAGTGGCAGTGGAGTAGATGGTGTTTCAGTTGTTGTTGTAGGTGTAGTTGTTATAGGCTTTGGAGTCTCAGTTGTAGTTGATTCTGTTATACTTGTAGTTGTTTCTGTTGTTGTTGGTGGCACTTTTGTAGTTGTAGTTGTAGTGGAGGTAGTGGTAGGTGTTGTCTGTGGAGGAGTTGTGCTACAATGGCTGTAATCGTCACAACATAAAACCTTTATCTGGTAATTATAACATTGTTTAACTTTTCCAGTTTGGTCTTTGTTGTTGCACACCAAACCAACATTAGAATCACACTGAACTATCTGTCCAACATTATTAATACTAATGTCTGGGAAATCTTCAGCCCTGCATTCAATATCTTTTGGATGCTTGCAGATTTTTTTGCCTTTAGCCATTATGTTCTCAAAGGTTTCTTTATCTCCACCATCAATTCCAGAAGTAGGAGTTTCAACATCAATCCAATGTGACCACTTGCATTGTGGTGTGCAGATTGGTGTTTGAGTAGTTGGTGTTTCAGTTGTTGTTCTTGTTGTTGTGGTAGTTGTAGGTTTTGGGGTCTCAGTTGTAGTTGATTCTGTTGTACTTGTGGTGGTTGTAGTTTCTGTTGTAGTTGGTGGTACTGGAGTAGTTTCTGTTGTAGTTAAGGGCAGTGGAGTAGATGGTGTTTCAGTTGTTGCTGTTGTTGTAGGTGTAGTTGTTATAGGCTTTGGAGTCTCAGTTGTAGTAGATTCTGTTGTACTTGTGGTGGTTGTAGTTTCTGTTGTAGTTGGTGGTACTGGAGTAGTTTCTGTTGTAGTTAAGGGCAGTGGAGTAGATGGTGTTTCAGTTGTTGCTGTTGTTGTAGGTGTAGTTGTTATAGGCTTTGGAGTCTCAGTTGTAGTAGATTCTGTTGTACTTGTGGTGGTTGTAGTTTCTGTTGTAGTTGGTGGTACTGGAGTAGTTTCTGTTGTAGTTAAGGGCAGTGGAGTAGATGGTGTTTCAGTTGTTGCTGTTGTTGTAGGTGTAGTTGTTATAGGCTTTGGAGTCTCAGTTGTAGTTGATTCTGTTGTACTTGTGGTGGTTATAGTTGTAGATTCTGTTGTAGTTGGCACTGGAGTAGTTGATGTTTCAGTTGTGGTTGTAGTAGTCATAGTTGTTGTAGGTTTTGGAGTCTTAGTTGTAGTGGGTTCTGTTGTACTTATGGTGGTTGTAGTTTCTGTTGTAGTTGGTGGCACTGGAGTAGTTGTAATAACTGTAGTGGTAGGTGGTGTTTCAGTTGTTGTACTAGTAGTTGTCATAGATGTCGTAGCTGGAGGAGTTATGCTACAATGGCTATAGTCATCACAACATAAAACCTTTATCTGGTAATTATAACATTGCTTAACGATTCCAGTTTGATCTTTGTTGTTGCACACTAACCCTATAGTGATGTCACATTGAACCTTCTGCCCAATATTGTCAATACTAATCCCAGGGAAATCTGCTGCTCTGCATGTTATATTTTGTGGGTTTGTACATGTATTTTTACCATTAGCCATTATGTTTTGAAAGGTCTCTTTATCTCCTCCATCAATGCCTGGCTTAGGAAAATCAACATCAATCCAGTCTGACCACTTGCATTGTGGTTGGCAAACTGTTGTTGTGTCAACTTCTACTTTATTTGGAGTTGGTTTTGTGGTTGTAAACGTTTTTATTATGACAGTAGATTGGGGTGTTGTTGTTGGAACAGTTGTTTTAGGTGTTTCAGTTGTTGTAGTTGTAGTCGGTTCTGGTGTTGTGGTTGTCTCAGGGGTTGTTGAAGTAGTTGTACTTTTAGTAGTAGTTGTGGTGCTTGTGGTTGTTGTTGAAGGAGATGTAGTTGTGGTTTGGGTAGTCTCAGGTGTTTCAGTAGTTGAAGTGGTAGTTGTTTGTGATGTTGAGCTAGTTTCAGGGGTTGTTGTAATTGTAGTTGAAGTGGCTGTGGTTTTGGGACTAGTTGTGCTAGTGGTCGTTGTTAAAGATGTAGTGGTTTCTGGTGGTGTGGTAACTGTTGTGGTATCTGGGATGGTGATTAATGGTGTAGTAGTTTCTGTTGTTGTGGTTGTTTCAGTTGTGGTTGTGGTTTCTGGAGTAGTTGTGGTTGTTGTTAAAGATGTAGTTGTTTCTGGTGTTGTGGTACTTGTACTGGTTGTTTCAGTTGTTGTTGAAGTGGTTGTGCTAGTAGTTGTTAAAGATGTAGTTGTCTCTGGTGTTGTGGATGTTTCAGTTGTTGGGGTTGTTTCAGGTGATGAAACTGTTGTTAATGTGGTTGGAATATTAGGAGTAGTTGTTATTAAAGGAGTTGTAGTTGCTGTTGTAGTTGTAATTGTGGTTGAGGGGGTTGTAGTTTCAGTAGTAGTAGGTAATGTAGTTGTTGATCCTGGTGTTGTTGTCGTTGCACAGTGACTGTAGTCATCACAACAGAGAACTTTAATTTGGTAGTTGAGGCATACCTTGAAGTCTCCTTCCTGATCTTCATTTTTGCAAACAAGACCAAAAGTAAGATTGCACTGAACTACTTGCCCAATTCGACCAATTGGAACTTCGGGATATTTCTCTGATCTACATTGTATACCATCAGGCTTTGGGCAAAGTTTATGCCCTAAGACCTTGATTTTATCATATGTCTCAAAATCTCCTTCATGTTTACCAACTCCTGGTATATGGACATCAATCCACTTTGTCCATGTACATTTCGGATGACATACTCCTGTAGTTGGAGCTCCAGATGTGGTTGTACTAACAACGGTAGTAGGAGAGGAAGTTTCTGTCACTGTGGTTGCAGGTGGACTTGTTGTAGGAACTGTCTTTTTAGTGGTAGTTGACTGTGTGGTTGAAGGCTTTGCAGTTGTAAGTGCTGTACTTGGAGTTGATGTATCACATTTTTCAAAGCTACAGCACAGAACTCTGATATTATAATTATAGCAGATAGGTGGTAGCTGATTTTTGTTTAGGCAGATCAGTCCAAATGATACATTGCATTGTACATCTTGCTCAAGCTCTGCTAATGGTACGTCAGGGAACATCTGAGCTCTGCACTGAATATCTTTTGGATGACTACATATGGAAATCCCTTTAGCTTTTATATTGTGATATGTGTCAAAATCTCCATGATCCATTCCTGGTTCAGGGTAACTAGCATCAATCCATCCTGACCACTGGCAGACCTCTTTAATACATATTGTAGTCAAGGGCACTGTTGTTCCTATAGAACAAAAAGATGTAAATTGAATAAAAAAAACAAACAAAATATATGTATATATTTTTGCATAAATTTATAGGCCACCTGCCCAGAAAATACAGTAAAAATCAGATCACATCTTTCCTTTTTAACCTGTCCATACAAAAAAGAAAGGTGGAATCTGATCTGTTGTTATGGGCACAGCTTTCAATTTGTTAGACCAGTTGTTATGCATAAAGCTATTATGGTCTGATATAATTTGGCATAAATGATGCCAGTTCAGCATTTGGAACATGGATATTATAAGGAAAATCATTCTGTGTTAGACATTTTTTCAGTTTATAGAATTATACCTTTAGTAGTGGTAGAGAGATGTGTTGAGGTAAATGCAAACTGTGTGGTTGTAGAAACATTACAAATGTGAACATCTCTGTAAATGGTGCCATTTTCTTCGCAGATAGCACTGATACAGCCTCCAATGCCATCAGTAGTGTTGTAGATAACATCATGGTATTTGTACATTTTACCCTGGTATTCGCAATGGCATGCTGCAAAAAAAACAACAACAGAATTTAAGACTAATATGTTATAGATTCCAAGACATAACTTCAGGTTCCAGCTCCTTAATGCAAAGTCTGTAACAAGGCCCCCACCTACCATGTACCACATTTGTGTCTTCTCACAAAGCACTAGCTATTTACGAGCTGTATTTAAACTTAACTACGTGTTCAATCATACATATTAATATAATAAGTATGACTGAACACACAGCTAAATTTAAATTTGCATTAAACTGAGAAGATTCTTTCTAGTGGTTGCAACTCTGTTTTTATGATACAGAGCTTCAAGTCCCTGAAGCTAAAGGGGTTGTCCCATCTTGGACATTGGGGGCATATTGCTAAGATATGCCCCCAATGTCTGATTGGTACGGGTGCCACCTCTCGGACCCATACCTATCCTTAGAAAGGAGCCTGCAAAGTTACGGAGGCTTCACCATGCACCGCCCTTCATTCATTTTTATGGGAATGCCGAAAATGACCTAGCGGCATGTTCGGCTATTTTCGGAAGTTCTATTAAAAGGAATGGGAAGCACACCGCGCAAGAGCGACCACCACTCCTTTCACTTCTATGGGGCTTATAGAAATAAACAAGGCAATGCTCAGCCATTTTCCTATAGAAATGAATGGGGGGTGGGGTATGCACGGTCACTTTGCAGACTCTGTTCTAAATATAGTGTAGGTGCCAGAGGTGGAACACACACCTATCCTGGTGATATGGCCCCAATGTCCAAGATAAGACAACCCCTTTAAGGAAATTGATGCAATCTGCAATAGAATTGAGGTCACAATATATTGAGATCTTAAGCTCCCTCTAGTGGTTGCTGAAGGCAAAGCATTTTCATAGAATTTGGAACTGTTTCTAACTAGCAACTATGTGCAGATGTGTCTATCCATATTTTTCCTCTTGACTCAATATATCCTGAATGCGAGATGGCCAGTTTTTTTATTTTTTTTTACAGAGCATTATTTTGTGCTAATGTGGATACTGTGTACCAAGAGGTCTATTGTATGAGGGTCTAGGTGCAGCCAACCAGTGGTTGTAATATGATATGCCTCCTCCCAAAGATTTTACTGACATTGTGTGATATTGTATTGAATTTTTTTCATGAGAAGTTATGTGCGGACACATCTGTGAACATCAGAATCAATCCAAAATTGTTGTAATCAATGATAATATATATTATTTTCATTATTGCGTGCTTAGTCTAAATTCATCCTAATATTTCTATATCTTTATACAGATTTAAGCACTTACCTTCTTTCTGGTACTTGCATTGTATTCCTGACATACTACAAGAGCTGTAGATAGAAAGATTTAAGTTTTCAGTGCCAAGTGTATATACTTACAAGAGTTTACATTGTTTAAGATAATTAACATCAGTCATGAAGTGAGATTATTTTAGGAAAGGCGATCCAACAGCACAATACAAGGTCATCATTCTATGTTTTAGGGATTACCATTGAATACTATAGTACTTATATTAAATAGGAGTCATATGCTATATGTTTCTATATATTTCCACAGGAATACAACATTTTACACTTTATGAACTGTCAGCCAGATCACTCACCAAGTCTCACAATTCTTATTGGAAGGTACGAGTTGTCCAACTTTGTAATGATTTCCCTCATCATCATAGCAGCCACATCGGGCCACACACTCCATGTCATCCTCATCAAAGTATGGTTTATCTGCTGGGCAACTGGGGTAACATCCTAATCAGTCAGAAGAAATCGAAAGTCATGTTAGATGACAATAAGATCAGATCGGTTTTGTACCACAGCTTCATCAGGTGCTTAGTGCTGAACATAGACATTAGGGAGGAGATTTAGCTAAATGGTGTAAAATAGAACTGGCTTATTTGCCAGTTGGCTTAGCAACCAATCAGTTTCCATCTTTCATTTTCCAAAGGAGCTGTCAAAAATGAAAGGTGGAATCTGATTGGTTGCTATGGGCAACTAAACTAGTTCTACTTTATACCAGTTTAATAAATGACCCCCTAGATTTTTGCTGGTGAATCCTACCAATTGCCAATGGGTTCTGCTACAATCTGATGTCTATGGGCCCTGACAAACAGTTGGTAAAATGAAATATCTGTTAAGTTGTATTTTAACTATGTTTTCCCTGGAGGTAAGCAGTGCCATAGCTGTCCATTGTAAATGTATGACCTGTTGACTGAAAATGTGCGCTTAAAGTGTTTAGAGTGGAGGCTGTTCTCTTGGCTTCTTTAGCCAACAGGTTTATGTGATCAGTTTAATGGAATAAATTAAGAACAACTAGATTGTTCTTGAAATAAAAGATGTTCTCATACCTTCCAAGCCAGATAGCTCATGCATACATTTCCCACTTGGATTCCTACAGGTCTTCATGCAGGGAGCTCCACAAGGTTTGTAGTGCCACTCACATTCTCCTTCAGGGTTGTAATAATCGCAGAAAAGAGCTGGAGAGTAAAGCAAAAGCCATGGTTAGTATAAACATTGTAAAAATGTGGTCAACACAAAAAATATGACCTTAAACACAAGTAATCCAAAACTTGGCATC
Organism: Rhinella marina; assembly: GCA_900303285.1. Taxonomy (NCBI): domain Eukaryota; kingdom Metazoa; phylum Chordata; class Amphibia; order Anura; family Bufonidae; genus Rhinella; species Rhinella marina. The sequence goes on from ONZH01008357.1 coordinate 71,556, forward strand.
ATGTATAATTAGGGTACTCACGACAGATGTTTGGAGATCTCCAGGAAACACAGGCTCCGAATTCTCCACATGCTTGAGCGTAGGCTGCCACTGCTGTACAGAAACATTCACAGTCTCCACCAGAATCACAAGCGCAAGAGTCGGCGACACAAGCATCATAATACTTGGAGGGGTCAACCTGCAGAATCAATAGCAATGAATGATTTATGTTTCTAATTAATAAATATATGTGGAATATTGAGAAATCTTGAGTTGAACATGGCTATACATGTGAGATAATTTTCAGCCAAACAACTTTCGGGAGCTTATCTCTTATGGAAAAAAAAAGGGTTGGGCATTTTGATTTCCACGTACCTAGTCCCCTTTTCCCACAATGTCTGTTCCAAAATGAAATAATAAATATAGAAGTACATTAAGAAAGTAAATCATTATAATAATATAGGTCCCATACCCTAGCATGGCAAGCAGAAAAGACGTCACTGTTGATGATACTACATTGTTTCTGTGCCCAGGATTTCCTGTATGGGTTGGCACTGCAGGCATCTTTGGGTTGTTTGGCATCAGAGCATGTTGACGAAATCTTCCAGCTGTTTCCAAATTCATTAACATCTCCAACCACAGACATACTTCTTGTGGTGAAGTCATTGTTACCATTTCCATCGTAATTACCACACAGACCACAAACTTGACCCTGTGATATTAGTGTATAAAAAATATTGTGTGCAGTAAAACCATTGAACTTTAGCTGTTACAGTCACATCTATATTGTTAATCACATTTTAAAAAGGAGGGAATAGTTTTACCTCAAAGTCTTTACTGAGCTTGATAAAGATGCTGGTCTTTTTGTCCCACATCAGGATGAGGCCATTATCAGCTTCAATGACAAGATAAATACCCATATGTCTGACTTTGTAAGGAGCAACTCCTCCGATTCCTCTCTCTACTACTTCAATGTGTTCCTCTGTGAGAATCAGCTCATAGTTCTGCAAATGGAAAATTGAACTCTATTTTACTACAATACATGCAAACAACTGCTTCATTGTTGTAGAAGTGATAATGAAGACAACCACTTCTTGTATGATGGGTAGTCTGACAATAGCACAGGTCTACCGTATCATGGCACCACCAGGAATCAGCTGATTGCAAAGGTCTAGTTCTTGGCAGCTTTAGTAATAAGCTGTTATTGTTGGATGGAGCTTCTTGCCATGGAGATTGTTGACTATATCATACCCTGACAAACCATGACCATAAGAGTCCATAGGACTGCCCCATCCAGTAATCAGTCCTCTATAACATCCTTAGGTTACAAAAGGATATATGGACACACATTTTTTTATAAGACACACCTTTTAATTTATTACAGTACATTTTCTTATATATTAATTTCTTACCCCCAGGAAGACTTTGATGCTCTTAGAACAAGTGGTTCCAGTGGTTCCACATGGGATGTTCTCTGTGATGACTCTGAAGGTGCTGCTGTTTCCTCCTTTTCCACAATGATCCTAAAGTTCCACAGGTAGACAATTACTATCATATACAATGCATATGCATCGGCTAACTGTTGTCATTTAGTTTATTTTACCTGGGCAAGTGTGTATTCACAGTCTCCGCTGAAGCTGTAGCGTTTTCCATCAAAGGTAATATAATGTCCATCACCGTATACTGCACAAGTGGCCAGGCAGGGGTCATTTGTACACTGCCACATACGATCTTTGCAGGTACTATTAGAATATATAGGAAATTAGAAATTAGCCTTCTCTCAAACCTATAGGTACTTGGCTTTGGTATTTTCATGCTTGACCAACACAAAATTTTCATACCAGGTGTTACATTTCACTTTAATCTTCTCGCCAGGTTGATAGGTGGCATCATTGTGAATACATGGGCATTGTTCTTCTTGGATGCAGCCACCTTTGCCATCCGAGACCAGTCCTGCAGGACACACACAGCCGGATACACATTTTGCACTGTACTGTAAGACATAAAAAATAAACGTGTTAAAGAAAAGTTTCACACAGAATATGGATTGAGAAACCTGGACTATAGAACATTAAACATTTAGCTTTTCTTTCATTCATTCTTTTAAGCATCTAACAAATTGACCAATATCCTTGGTTAGAGACCTTCATCAGCTCACTGTTTTTATAGTAAGAAGTTCTCTTGATCTACTGGATAACTTACCCCCATAATGCTGAATCTTAAACCAACATTGTCTTATAAGTGAATATTCACAAGCTTTAAAGTGGTGTTCTGGATTTTTAATATTAAAGGGGTTTTCAAAAACTTTTATCTCAATGGCTTATCCTCTGGAGTGCCACAGCCTTGTCTCAGCTCACAAAGCATAGCGCTGTACATTGTATAGTGTCAGTGCTTGGTATCACAGCTCTGCCCCAATCGCTTCAATGGGGCTGAGCTGTGCCTAGGTCATATGACTGATGAACGTGACATACCACAGCCTAGGAGAAGCTGGAGAAGGCGCTGCAGCCTCTTCTCAGCTCACAAAGCACAGTGCTGTACACTGCATAGATGCTGTTCAGCCCCATTCACTTCAATGAGGTTGAGCTACAGTATGCCTAGGCCATGTGACTGTTGAACGTGGCATCACATAGCCTAGGAAAAGCTGTAAAAGCATTGGTCCCGGGTGTCAAACCCCCACCAATCAGATATTCTTCAGTGAAAAAAGTCTCGTAAAACCCTTTGACCTCAGGATAGGCCATGAACATCAAACTGATGAGGGTCAGACACCTGGCACCCCTGCTGATCAGCTGTTTTTGGAGGCTACAGCCTCATCGCATCTTACTAAGCAGTGCATCATCCAGTGGATAACGTCTGTGCTTGTTACTGCAGCTCAGTCTCATTCACTTGAATGGGACTAAGCTGCACCTAGGCCATGTGACTAATAAACATGACGTTACCTACCAAGAGGATGCAGCAGCATACACTGGAGCGGGGGTCGAACCGCCACCGATCAGATATTGATGGCCTATACTGAGGATAGTCCATCAATATGAACAACTAAGAAAACCCCTTTAAGGATTCAGCATTTTAAAATGAAGCAGACATGACTTCACCTTCTTACAGGAACTTGCATAAAGATTTAATATGGTATCTATTGATGTTTGTCTCATTTTGATCTCATTTGTCAGGTATACTCACACAAGCCATATCCAAAGTTTGACAACTCTTCTGGCATTCTGCTCCTTTGGTTCCAACTGAAGCATTCTTGCAGTCAAAATATACCATAGGAGCTGTGCATGCTGAAACCACAACATAAGTATAATGTAAGTATTTCAACATATTTATTTAAAAAATATTTTAGACCATCAGTGAGAAAGAATTATAACACCAATACAGTAAGAAGCTTCATGGGTCGTAGCTAAGTGGATACTAGTAGATGTTCCGGACAATGGTTGTGGAACCACTGTGTAACCAACTTTTCATGTTGGACTACTTCTTAAGGCATTTTCCTGGCGGGGCCCTGGTTTTCACCCTATTACCCCTATACACAGATCTGGTTTTCACTGCAGGGGAGCAACCAGGCTGCTACTTCTTGGAAGTACAGAAAGAATCAGGTAGAGCTCACACATGCAGAGTACATGCAATTCCAATGTAAACACAGAATACAAGCATGAAGCAGAACTAGGAGCACTAACAGATGGACAGACTTCAGGAACCCAGGAAGACAGACTTCAGGAACCCATACAATTAGACAGAAGCCGACAAACAGAACCCGGACAACAGAGCAGAAGCCAGTACACAGGCAGACAAACAGATGAAAGCTCTTTACTGACCAAGTTTTCTAGCAAGCTAGAAGACCTGGAAACCTGGAAGGCTCAGTGGAGACAGAGCAAGATATAAGTTGCACAGACTTGGAGGTGGAACAGGGAAATATACTATGTAGCAGGCTGAATTAATTAGTTAACCATACAGAGAAGAACAGATTAACCTATTCAGTACTGCAACTGAGGAACGATACATGCACAATGACCTTATTTCTACACAGGTAGCCAACATTGTGACAGCAGGGTATGTGCCTAAGGCGTTAGGGGTGAACAAGCCCCTTTGCGGTGGCTTTAATATTTAGATACAGGGCTAGGGCAGCAAGCTATATCTTTGTCCTGATTAAAGGAAAGCCTAGAATTGACTATGAGGAGGGTTATCAACATATCTATATTGTTACCTGGTTTAACAGTTCCAATACAGTTGAGTTTTCCTTGACTGCAAGTGCTGTAAATTAAAGAATATCTATATTAAATATAACAGCAATATAAAAATAGTATCAGCTGCATGATAAGCAAGGAAAAATGCTCAGCTGTGTGGTCATTCACACTTACCACATCATCCCATTCTCATGGACAACTTCTCCAGTAGGCACAGCAGAACCTTTGAAGTAACATGGGCAAGCTTCGGCAGGTACGCATTTGCCGCTGTCATCCATGTACAAGCCTTTGGCACATGTGCAGCCATCCACAGGGGTAAACTTGATGTTACATGTGACATCAGGCTCACTGAGGGAACGACACGTGGGCTGGCAAGTGCTGGTAGAGTAGGTGTAGCTCAATGTTTTTGGGCAGTTGTGCATGTATTTAGCTGTGTAAGATAAAAACATTAGTTGACTTGGCTTATACAGGAACTAACGAAACAGAATTCTATATAAAATATATATATAAGTGATCCGTAAGGTAAATCTGCCAAATAGTAGCGAATTTAAAAATGTTCTATAGGATTAGGAAAAAAGTTTGTTTTTTTCCAGACTTAGAAGCACTCTCTTGTCTGTTCTGTTTCTGTTATTTCAGCTGATCCCTATATGCTTACCATGGGACTTGGCTGCAATACCAGACATGACCTATAAAAATGTTGGCATTGATAACCGGCATTTTTTATTTATTCTTTTTAAAAACTTGATGCCAATTCTTTTGATCACAGCTTTATCAAATCAGGAAATTTCTTGCAGACTTACAACAGACAGTGCTTCTCCATCCGCTTACTATGACTCCTTTGGTTGCACAGGCTCGGACGTAGGATGACAGGGAGGCACACATGCATTCTTCACTTTTCTCACAATTACAGGTGTCAAACATACAGTTCTGAAAAAAATGCAGTTATCTGTCATTATAAATTATTTATAATGTCTACATTATTATATCCTTCACTTAAAAGGAACAGAAACCATGATTCTGTATGAGAACGAGGGACCGCAACCTTAACTGAGCGAGCAGCCAACTGTCGGGAAGGAGTGCTTCCTTCCTGACAATCGGCTGCAGAATCGCCCCGAGTAAATCCAGCTTAACAGTATGGTGACAGATTGGATAGGATTTTTAGCAAACAAGTTCTTATTACTGTGTTTCATGTTTTAACCTGGTTCTAAGTTACTGCAATGAAATGCATGACATTATTTATACAAAAACATATACAATAATATAAACTTTGCTGTAAATGGGGATTACTGAAACCACAAAGGGCTTCTCAGAGCAATTAGATTTTCATCAGCTCTGTTATAATTTTTTCAGAGGCCAGAGTATGGATCCCATATATTTTCTATCGATCTGTTCAAGGACGGACTGGGAACTTAAAGTGACTCTGGAAAAAATACTAAAATTGCTCCCGTTTTGTAGTTGGGTCCAAATTGATGGAAGGCAGGGCCAGCAATACCATATTGTGGCATATTATACCACCCCAACAGAAGCAAATACCACAGTCCATCACAAAATACTGCTGCCAGCAGCACAAAATACATGCCCAAAAACTTCCACTGGCCGGGGTTGTCTTCCTTTGACAAGCCAATATGATTTTAAATGGGTTGCATTATTGTCTAATAGGTGTGGGTCCCACCTCTGGGACCCACACTTACCTCATAAACAGAGCTGAAAAAGTCCCAGAAGGTGGACCACACTTGCATGGCTGCCCTGGCAGTTATGATCTGATCACCCAGAGTATAAGCATTGGGACCACGTTATTAGCAATAAAATGGTATTTGACCTAACTTGAAAGCCTTGTGTTACTCGTCTTGAAGAGAAATTAACTTACTTTTTGGTAAACCTCTGGATTGACTACAGCATGACAGGAAGCAAATGGACCAGATGGATCAGATATAAGACCACACCAGTGCTGGGCATATTTCTCTGTAGTATGGTAGAAAACAAAAAATTAGACAATAAAATCTTACAGTATATTTCCCATGTAATTAATTGAATGTCCATAAACCTTACCATTTTCAACACTAAGAGAACATGGATCTTCATGGACGTTCTTCATATTTTTACAGTCTGCTTGGGTCTTCCAGGTGTTGGCGAAGGATGCAGCTGTGCCTTCAATGACCCCACTGAGGGTCTCGAATTCATCTGTCTGTTTGTCATTGAAGTTTCCACAGAGACCTGAGAAGATAAACCTCTATAAGGTAAATGTATTTCATAAAATGATTGAGAGAGTGAAATATTAGTGTAAAGTAAACCTACCACAGGTCTGGCCCTTGTAAGATGGATCCAAAGCCACATAAACCTGCATAAATGGTGTCAGCTGAGCCACCACTTGTACTCCCAAATTTGTCTTGACAATAATGTAGAATGAAGAAGGTCTGAAGACGGTTACATTGGCTGGAATGAAAGGTGGCACAATTAGGGATAAAAAACATCTCTCACAACTATCACAAAGTTTCAAATTATTTCACTCTCATATCCTACCTGCAGATACTGGCAGCCGAGTATAGACATTGTTTATAAAGACACTACCGCAGGGCTTGATTACAATTATCTGTTTGGATAACAAGATAAAAATGTGTTGAGAAGAATTCTAATACTATATAATACTCCAGCAGTAGCCAATTTTACATATTGCTAGGTTATACATTCACTTGTTAAACTGTAGGGCTTGAATTGCAGGGATCCTATCTGATCATAAAAGCAAAAGGGCCAAAGCATCTAATGGAGCTGAGCTGAGTTACCTTCACATCATGTGAATGACCAGAAGGAGTAATTGCAGAGATAGGTGGAACCGTACAACAAATTTATGAGGAAGTGCCATCTAGAAGGGTTCTTCAACCCCTATTAATCCACAGAAAATTCCAGGAAACTTTTCTGGTCAAACAAATTGTAGGTAAATGTGTCCGTTGCCTTGAAGTGCTCTTCTCCAGCACTCAAGGGGTAGCAGCCTCATTATACCTACCAATCTTTTTAACCAGCACAGTGCCCCGGAACTCTACTGTGAGCTGAAGGAGCTAAAGTGCTCTACAAGGTGCCACAGAGCCTTCATTCTAGCGATCATTAGGGGTCCAATTGGTTGGGGATCACTGATCAGCAGGTCATATCCTAGAGGTATGTTGTTAATTGCTATGTCTATCGTACCCCGTTAATTATGAACATTTTAATACAAGTAGCAAAAAAGTTTATTCACTCTACATACTAATAGCAAAAGAAATGCAGACAATCTTAAAGCAATGGTGACATTGGAACAAAAACAGTAAAAAGGAGCTATTTGTTCATGCAACCAATATTTTGATATATGATATTGATATGTGATTTTAGATGTACATGAACAATTTATTGATTGTACAGAAACACCTCTAGACCATGACACACTTACTGTTTCTCCATTAAGGATAATCATGACACTCTTGAGGCAGGTCTCACTTTCAGTCAGACCACATTTACGCAATTCTGTCAGTACAATAAATGAATTTCCTTTGCAGTCCTGTTTGGAGAAGGAAAAGATTGAAATTCAATAATGAATAAAGTGATGATGCTTTTAAATGATACATACTGTATACAACAGACTATGCATGATATCTGTATCAAATATGTCTCCAGTATTTTGCCAATTACCATAGTTCTGATCTTAAAGAGACTTATTACTTGACCATTATATCGTCTTACCTTAGTCAGCACGTAGTTACAGTCTCCATGTATATCGTAATGACTTTGATCATAAGTTGTGATGTGTGATCCTCCATCAATAGAACAGGTTGAAGGGCAAGGCAAGTCATCGCAGTTCCACTTTCCTCCAGAGCACTCACTATGCAAAGATAAGTAACCATATTGAGACCAGCAGTGAAGCTTCAAATTCATGTCTAATATACATATGCACAGGGGCATACACAAATCTCATAGGGCCACGTAACAAACTTTGGTATGACATCCCAGCATGCATCAGACACTTCCAGGCAATGCAGAATGCAAAGTGCAATGTCTCACATCTCTGACAAATTTACAATAGTTTTCATTAAACAGAAGAAATTTTAATGAAAAAAATGTATTAAAAAATTCATCCACTTCCCCACCCACTTTATCCAACTTCAGAAAAAATGGAACAGAACAAAAACATGACACTTCTGAACACCATATTTCTCCATGTACAGTATTTACAGCTGTCATAATACACTCTTCACTTCAAATATTGCACAGCTGTCTGTCTCCAGCTACCACTAGGATGAGCTCAATGCATAGGTTTTATACAGTTACAGTTGTCTGCAATTTAATCAAGTCTTTCTACTGAGCTCCTCCTAGTGGTGGTTCCTTGAAAAGACAATATTTTTGCAATGGAAAGAAGGAGTTCTTCCTAGGCTCTATAACAGTTGTGTGGTCTGTCTCCATTGAAGCCACATCATTGAATATGCAGATGCATTTAGTTCAGCTGGGATTTTTGTGATGAGAGGTTCTCTTTATAAAATAGTTATGGTATTTTTGAGACTAACGACCTTTATTCTTTACCCAAATGAGGCTGTCAGTGTATGGCCACCACTGGAAACCTGAAGAGCTGAGGTATACCAAGGGGCTAGGCCTCATACCTCAGTGCACAAAGAAGGTATTTTAGATGCATTTACACAACACATCCTGGCTCCATAATTGTGAAGGGGGTTTATGTTTGTAAATGATTGTGGTGTAGTTTGGAAGGCTAAACATCTCTGATGTCCTGACCCCATACATTCACAAATACATGATGAAAGTATATGGCACATGAACATAGATATTCAGATTCTCATAAGCAAAGGCCATGCTGTGGTATTTTGTGGTTTGGATCCCATCCAGTCTCTCTCTGCACATTACGTAGCTTACAGTACATATTATCCCTTCTATGAGATTTGTCAGCACACAACAATGTGTGTATAGTAAGGATACTGCTAAAGGTAAATTTAATGGTTTGTATACTGTATGGTAATAATACTATTGAGAACTTTTGTGTTGCATTTCTTGGGAGCCGTATAGCTGAATGATTTTGATATTAAATTGTTTAAATATGGTGGCATTGTTTGAGCATACCTCCCAACTTTTGTATTAGCAAAGAGGGCTAATATATACCGGCAGACATGGTAGAAACGATACAGATAGTTTAGTAAGGAGCAATTTAGTAAATTTATTAATGCACGTTTAAGCATAAATTCCCCAGGTCAAAAAGAGGGGCATTTAAGGATTAAAGAGGGACTTGGGTCAAAAGGAGGGACTGTCCCTCCAAAAGGGGGAGACTTGGGAGGCATGGTTGAGTAATTTAAGATACTGTTATATGGGCACTTTTCAAGATATTACTAAAGGCTCCCATACACGTTTAGTGGTGGTTGGCTGAATGATCATTCCTCCGACAACTATCTCTCCTGACTTCCCCATATGCATAGATGTTTGGCTCGACAGAGCACATGCATTCTATGGGAAGAGTGGAGAAAGCCACTTTAGATTCCTCTTGCAGTGATCTATATCACAGGAGAACAAAAGGATAGATCGAAAATATTCATTTTGTCTGAATCTGAGTGTAGGAAATTCCCCATACATATTGGAGTGTCGGCCAAACCTGCCATTCTTGCCAGGTTTGACCGATTAATAAACTAATGTGTATTGTGGCTTTTAAGCACTTAATTTATAGAGCGTAAAAGAAACATCCAATTTTTGCTATGGAGCTTTCTCTACTTCTCATCCTGATTATGAAGATTTTGAAGAATGTTCTTTTAAATTTTGCTTATCATGATTCGTTGAATTATGTTCCTGGTTGATATGCTGTTAAGATTCTGAATACAAGCTTGCACAACATTGATAACACATGTACCCTTGCCACACATGCTAAAGAAGTTATGCAAAAAATGGCAGGAAATAACACAGTCATATTCTACAGCCTTCTCTGTATTAGGTCACAGGCTTAGTGGTAAAAGATGGACATCTTCCAAAATGTGTAGAGAGGTAAAGCATTGCTAATAATCTTCAAGAACCAGTTCTTATCACTTCAAGCCAAAATCAATACTCAAAAGATTAGAATTAAGTTGTGAACAATGCATATCAGGGTGGTGATATGTTACAAGCCCTCAATGTCATATCACCTATCTCTTAATCAAAGAGGGGAGTTTGCACTTAATCATCCAGTGTTTGAATGCAGGGTGTTGCTGTTATTATTTTGAGTGCAGATTAATATTAGGATTGGCTGAGAATTCATGATACACCACCCAGTCGATAAGAGGGCAGAATTGTAGCTCACACCACTTTATGTAAATATTAAGCACAGTTACATTTCATTGCCTGGCATATAGTGAGTCTACATAACATATTAGCATGGACCTAAAAACCTAAAATCATTTTAGTCCCAGATTCTAATGATGTTGTTGAGATATAGTAGCTTTGAGTGACACCAGATTTTTTTTTTATCAAAACCATATCTACTCACCAAGCGCTGCAGATGGTACTATAAGATGTCCCAGCAGCATAGCTGTTACTGTTGAAAGTACATGAGCATTTATCTAGTGGAATACAGCCGAGGTTGTTGATGTCATCAAACACAGTCCCTGTAAGAAAGAGCAAAATGACTTGATTTTCCTTAAAAAGGCTACAAAGTGTTTTCAAACAGGACTCCGAGGAACCTAGTTAAAAGTTTCTAGTAACACAACAGTAACTGCCAATTTATCAGTAGCCAATGGCATGAAGTCATCACAGAGGTTCCTTGGGAAGGCAACAAGTTTTCAGGGGTTTCCCTGATGGTATACACTAAAGTTTGGAATTACTAGGTGAAATTTGAGTCGGATAAGCTGGCAGTTTGCACCAATAAAATGGTGTACATGCTTTGAACTACATTTATTAAGGGATACTTTTTTTGCCTCACCTGACAAGGGGCATGGGTTACCATGGAAAGGGTTATGGCTCTCTAGACAGGCACTGTGGTTTAAGAAGTGAGGATGTGTGCCTAAAAATGCACCAAATCTTTGGTGCAATGTTCTGATGTAAAGGAAGACAAATGTAGAAATACATACCTGGGGGGCAGAAGCATCCTTCTAGACAGTGATTTTCACATAAGACACTTCTCTCTGGGTTGCTGCAAGTGTCTGGACATGGAGATCCACATTCCTGGTATTGCATGTTGTAAGGACATGTTATAGCTAAAGGAAAGAAGTGTTATGTTAGAGCCCATCTACAATGGGTTAGATTCATTTTATATCGAATTACTTATTTATCTACATTGTAGAACATCGTTGTACCACTTTAAAGACAAAGGCGTTGAAGATACTTACGGCACAGATCTTTAGTTCTCCAGTTCTCTGGTTTCCCTCCAGCATGAGCACATTGCCTTGAGTACTCAGCAAATGTGTTACACATACATAGAGCAGTATTTTTGCTATCACATCGGCACAGGTCTTGCACACAAGCTTCAATGTATTGCTCAACAGCCACCAATGAATGGCATTTGGAGAATGCTGAGCCCAGAAGGATGGATGCACAGATGTTTTCCTATCATAAGCAAACAGAGGCTTTTAGAATTCTAAAAAAATCAATATAACTGTTTTGTCGATTCCTAATTATGTTTTAAATACTTTGTCATATCATCAAATATATAAGCTGATCTTTTGATGAAATAGGTTATGGTTTGACTCTGAAGGGTTTATAGAAGACCTTCTTTCTAGCAGTGGATATGTTGTCCAATAAAGGTAAAAGTCATGAGTTTTTTACTTACATAATCAGTGCAGTTGCTCTTGGCTATAGGAGGCACATCATTACATATTTCTGTGGGACCATCCAACTTCTGTAAATTTCCAAACTGAGCTTCTGTGATTTGGATCCCTACAGAAAAGAGGAATCCAAATGTTTTGATATGAGAAACTTGCCATTAGTAACGGATGTTAGGGTTTTAATCAAGTATTTAATCTACTTTAAGTGTATATTAGGTGAAAATACCACGTGTGTTTTAAGATTAATCTTGACATAGAAGACATAAAAACTAACCATTGGAAATGAACTCATTGTGGATTGAGATGCCATTGAAGTCCCCACACAACCCACAGGTCTGGTTGGCATACTTTTCATCCAGCTCCAGCTGTGCAAAAAGAGAAAAAGAAAGTCCTGTTGTAGGTAAAACTTTAGAAAACAAGACAAATTCTTATTCACTGGTCAATCTTCCATAATGGTAAAGATACCAATTCTATGCTCTTACCAGAAGACTATCATCATCGTTCCACATGAAGACGAGACCAAGTTTGGAGGTCACTGAGAGATATACACCATGTTTCTCAATCTGAATGCCGGAACCACTGAAAGGCAGCTGGACACTGTGCACAAACAGGAGAACATCAGTTAATAAAACATATTAGGTTTTGCAATTTTTTCATTCATATAATGGATCAATCAACAAACTCACTCATTTCCATTTACTGAGACAGTGTTGTGATTGATTTGCACTACAAGTCCATCAATTTTCATGGAGATCTTGTCAATGACTGGAACATTGTCCACGACAGTACGACGGATCTGGATGTTGAAATCCTCATATACGCCCTTGCAGTGAGATGCATAGATGTAATTACAAGTACCAGGGAAGTAGAATATGTCTCCATCAAAGTTCTTGAAGTGAAAGTTTCCCCAGGTGCTGCAAACTCTGTTATTGTGAGCTGTGTTGATTGCTGCAAGTAAAAATGCCTAAAGTGACTCTGATTGTAGCTAACATCACGATACCAGTAAGCTGAAAAATGGCAAAAACAGGTACTGTACAGTGCATTACCTCAGTATCAATGGCAATCTGACAACTGCTATTAACATAATGGGAGGTTGGACATAGACATACGGTAGATGAAAGGGGGCCCCATAGCATGGATCAATACAGTAACCCTTATGGCGGTGGGTGATTGCAGCCAGGACAAAAGACCCTGGTGCTTTTTTGCCCTCCTCATCCAATTTTCATGACCCTTGTGCAGAGCCTAGAGAGAAAGGTGTTCTTCATATGTTCTCAACATAAGATATCAAGAAGGATGGAGCCAATATGACTTGGCCTTTCTTGGATTGTGTTCAAGAAAAGTCCCCTGGGCTATCTATATGCTATGTATGACCTTGAAAAATCAATGCATGAGGAGAGAAGATATGTCATACAGTACCTTCCGTAATAATAATATAACCTCATTGACTTACCTCTTACAACAGTGTTTGCTGCCACTGGGATCACTGATATTCTTGGAGGTCCAGTTAACACAACTGCAAACGGTTAGGGAAAGTTAGGAGAGCAATGTTAATGTGAACTCCATTTATAGACTATTTGCTAATATTCATTCTAACAATCTGACATAGTGCATTATAGGTTGACCTACTTGTTGGCTGTTTTACATGTTGTTTTACTTGTTGTTTTACATGTTGCTGCTGTTGTTCTTGCATAGACTCATCAACCGAGTAGTCAACCGTCTCATCTACAGAGTAGTCTCCATATTCCTGAGCTATATTGAAATAGAATATTCATATATTTAACAAAATTACATTTAAAAAGAAAATACAGTATATATTACATTGTATATTTTAGTCTATACATCAAGGTTACCTAAGAAAACTATAAATACCAAAAACAAAGAATTAGCCATCCACATATACAGTACATTGATTTCAATCATTGATTTAATATTGTTTGTGAAATGAAGACCATAAATACATTATCATTTTTTCTGTTACCAACCTATGTAATTAAAACATATTAGTTTTGTCATATTTCCTTTAAAGTTTGAGAAAAAAAAACTGTAAAGGCTTTCAAGTGTTCACTACTGTCAATTATGCCTATCTTGGTCCCATCAAATATGAAAATACATCCTATAAGAGGGAACAAAGGTAAACTTCATAGAACATTTTTTCCTAAATTTCCTGCTCGTGAACCTGGCTGATTTCTGGAGACAGAAAAGAAAGTCCACATAGAGTAACTGATAAGTAATACCTATATTTAAGCAGTGGTGCCTACTTAAGTGATTCCACTGTATATCCTATCCCTTCATTCTACATTGAAATGCGTAAGCATTTTTAGAGTCTACATATATCTTTAGTCATGAATAGTCATGAAAAAGTATGTAACTGAAGTAGGGATGAGCAAACCTTTCTAGATTCATTTAGTTTCAGGTTCATTGAATTTTTCAAAGAATTCGGTTCAGACATGAATCAATTCTGAGAGAGAGAGGGGAGAGGGTACCACCAAGATAATGCATATATATTGTTGAGAAGCAGAGTGGTACACTAGTCTCTCTCCTCTCGTTCTCTCTCTCTCTCTTTGCAATTCTTCCGAAACTAATCACAAAATATTTAGCTTTGTTGCAATCCGAACATTTTGGGAAATTTGGAATGAATTCCAAACCAGTAGAATAAATTTGCTCATCCTTAAACTAAAGAACTAATGTATAACTATGTAGGATCAAATAATAAAGGACAGTATAGAGAATATTCACACCCAGTGCATTGTGAGGAAAGGAAATGATGATGTACAGAATATTAGACAAAAAAATTTGGAGAAAACTGCTAGAAACATCAAAACCGATATATAGTCTGCTCACAATCCCATCATTTGTGCTGCATTTGGCATATACCTGATAGGATGCATGGAGCCCATTGACTATAATGCGATCCTCTCGGGTACCAACTGAAAAAATGCTTTGTTAGCAGAGAAAAAAAAAGTCAGGACTTTTCTCTCCTCTATTTTTGATAAAATCTGAGACAGGGGCCCCAACTGAGCCTATATTTCAGATTTGAAATGTGCTTAGCTTCTTTACATTGTTATACTGCTGTCAATACAAGAAGTTATTTTTAACATTGTACTATTATTGTGTATGATACTATTACTATTATTACTCTTTTTACGGAAGGTGTTTATTTCTCCTGTTCTTTGCTATAAAAGCAAAAGGGATAGTCCATGAACTACACACACAAGCAATAAAGATGTCAATGTTTTATAGCATGCAGGGTTAGAATTATACACAGATTCACTGGTAGTCATGGAACAATATAAAAATCCCCTTCCACAATGGCTATACCAGTAATGTTTAAATTGCACATACAGTGAACATTTACAGTCATGTACCAACCAGGGTTTGATAAAACATTACACATATATCAGACAATATGCCATATTTACAAGCATATTACCCCATATTTGACAGCCCACATTTATATATAAATATATTGGAGACTGAAGCTATGATTTGAAATTTATGAATTTCTCCATGTGACATATATCAAAAGATTTATGATTCATATACTATCAAATAGAATTAACATCAGCTTTAATTGATGATTGGAAAAAAATCCAGTATTTACAGTCAATAGTTTCAGATATAAAGAAGATTTGCTATTTAAATCTAGACAGATTTCTTACCATTCAATGGGGCCAAGAGGACTAGTAGGATCCACAGCGGGACCCTCCTAAAGGTTCCCATCTTCTAAGTAGCTGTGACAGTACAGTGGAGGGTAGGAAGGGAACGGGATGGTCAGTCCTGTGGTGATCTTTATATACACTTGCAAAAGCAGCTTGGCACTGTGCCAGGATTGCTCCACACAGGTAACATGGGAGGAGCTGAAGGTCTTTACTCTAATTGCAGGTGTACAGGAGGATGCTGGAATAAGGTGTGGACTGCATACTGTGTGCCTGTGTCTGACTATGTGAATATGTGCATGTCTCCTTCACATGGGTTTGACGGTCTGTAGCAATAGATTGTGATCTTGTCAGTAAAAAGTTAACTTGATACATAAATTGTGTTCATGTCATTGGTAATAGCTAATACTTACTTGATAGAAATGTCTTTAGGTAATATATCATTAATTCTCTGATAAGTTATACTGTATTCTGCACCTTCATCAACAAATGATTAATAGATATAGAGAAATATATAGAGAGAGAGGGAGAGAGACTGTATAGAAATAAAGATGGAAAAATAGAGCAATTGGGAGATCAACAGAGAGAAAGAGATAGATAGATAGATAGATAGATAGATAGATAGATAGATAGATAGATAGATAACTAGATAGATAACTAGATAGATATTGTAGATAGATAGATAGATAGATAGATAGATAGATAGATAGATAGATAGGTAGATAGATAGATAGATATATAGATAGATAACAGATATGAGCAAAATTTTGAAGTTAGCTGAAGTTAGCCAAAAAATTTTATTTCTCATGAAATAATTATTCAGGTATAAATCAGGTATACCGAGGTTACCCTGCCTTAGGGTATGGCCACACAGAGCAGCCATGCTGCGGTCAAGAACCACACGGCCAATCAGCGCTCAGCTACCTTTCATTTAATAATGAAGACCGCACTGTATAGTCGGTCTTCATTGTTAATAGCTGTTCGGCAACTTTAAACGGGCTGTTGCTGGAGGTATAATATATAAGTTATTTGACAGTAAACACAGAATGCTAATCAGTTCTGCCAGACCCACTTCTCCAATCCCAGTGCTCTCCAGCCCTACAGGTGGGAGCACTTCTTCTGCCATGTGCTTTTACTCCTTTTCCACATCATCTAATATTGATGAGAATATGTCATCAGGAACATCCAGCTCCTCCTCTCTCTACATCTTGCTGACTTTTCTAGGACATGGAGACCAAGAAGGATGAGTTTGAAGAAGTAAAGCCAGCAAAAGATGAGGATGGTCAGACTGGATGATATTGGTTGGCATGCTGGCACTAGAATAATAAATGCTTCCATCTTATTGGTATTGAATTACATATCTTCATTTATGGATGTAGGAATAAGTAAATGTAGGAATAAATAAATAAAACTGACGCAGAATAATTCTCCATGCACTCTCCCTGCACTTTCCCTCTCCAATATTCTTCTATTGTTTTCAGCAATACTGTCCCTAGTGCATGATTGCTTGTCACGTCTCTCCTTATGCTCCGCTCACAGGACAATGGCAGAGACCGCACAGGATGAGGGTTTTATAGGGCTATGACATCACAGGCAATGGCTGTCTGGGGATTGGTTGGCTGTACAGCATTATGGGTGATCTTACATTACCAGGCTTCTTGCCTTCACTTTGTCAGTGCCACCAGGGATGAGCGAACTTCAAGTAAACCTGAACTTCAAAAACTGAAGTTCGCTCATCTTTAGTAGCCACCATTGTAGGAAAAACCAACTCGTTACCATAAAGCACGAGGAAATTAGAATTCGTTGTGATTCAAAGTTTTCCTAAACTTCGGACTAAATTCCAATTCGAATGCGTATCTTCGCTTAACACTAATGATGATGATGATGATAGGTAGGTAGACAGATGATAGACATTAGGGTTCACATTACTATAGATAAGTGACTTAGTTTATTAAAAGTTGGTATTTTTATTATTTAGGCTTTGTACTGTACTGAATTGCATTTCTGATTAATTAGCAACTACCTGAAGTGTGATCTTCAGTTTGCTTGTCCCATAGACTGTGATAGAATACTATTGCAGTCTATGGGATTTTTACTGGTTACCTGTCAGACCATGCCTTAGGCATTGCTTTTCAGGGAGTTTGCTGTGACATTGCTGGGAACCTTCACAAGGCCCCAGGGTGTCATGGCAACCAATTGGAGCCCAGCAATTTTGCTGCAGAAGTTCCTATCATAGGACAGAGGGAGAGTCCTCCTTCTCCCTCACTGTACAGATATTGCTGTCGCTACTGAATTTGGCATCCAAAGTGATTGCTGGTGGATGTCTGATGTATTATACTGCCGGTACCCGCCATGTATGGAGTGTGTTCAGAATGGGAGCTCATTCCATACATCTCCAGCAAGCTAATGTTATATATGTATGACATTATGAATTAAGAGTTTAGGTCAATGCTAGATGTGGAAGTCAAATCATGATCCTTCATGCTAGGTAGTTACTCCTATTTCTATGGCAGTGTGGAAATTAAAGATGTGTATCACTGGTTAACTTTGGTTGTATGTAGTTGATAAAAAAAACTCTTGAGATAACATGAAATTCAGCAGACCATGCAGGAAACTTAGATGATCTAATAATTCTCCTGGTTCCCATTGACCATTTTACTGCAACCGAATTTTCAACCACCAATAGTAACATTGTTTGATAAGGGTCATTTAGACCAAAACGCCACGCATTTCTGTTGTCTTGAATTAACTTCGATTAAATTACTGGATCTGCAAAGGGGCACATTTTTTTAAAACTGGCGTTTTAGATGCCAGTCTAAATAAATCCCTAAGCTGATGGTGTAGGCCTTTCCATAACTTTGACACATCCAGCGCCAGTTCTAAATGTTAGACAGCTTCTTTTGTCAATGGGGTATGTACTCTACATGCTCCAACACTGTGCAACCACTGACACCTTCCAAGTGTGTAGTGAGTCACTTTATTGACAAAGGGAATGGTTACACCCAGATGTCAATTTATGAGGAACGTGAGTTCTGAGAAATGGTACCCAAGCACATGTCAGAAATGAAATGCTGGTTATGTGCATTCTATGGATGCAAAATCTGCGCTCTCTTCTCTTGTCGCATCCAATAAGGAGTATCCTACAAATTTAAAACTATTTTTACTCACATATCTTGAGGACTTGTTTGCCTCTGTTGGTGGGCATCAGCTCATCAAGCACCTGTGCCTCTCAAGGTGCATTGCAAATAGGTCTTGTTAACACCTTCCTCCTTTGCACAGAAAATAGTCCCTCACATATAGCCCTAGAGATACATGTGAGGGACCCCTATGGTACAGACTTATTTTTTTACTGTCTAGTGAGATATAGCTATATTATATATTACTATGGACTTAAAAGTAGGGAGAAATGAAAGATGTCTGGGATGCTTCACCTGATTCACTGTGAGATAACTACACCAGTGATTAGGGAAGGGGAAGAGAACCGGGAAGCTACTGGGCATGTTAGTCCATATCTGAATGCAGGAAAAGATGGACCAGATGGATAAACAGTAGGTGGAGGTGCTACCAAAGGGGAAAAAGTAATGTACATAAAAAATTGGAAATCACTGCTCCTCTAAAACATCACTTCTGGTAATTTTCATTGCTAGTAACCCTTTATGTTTCTTCAGAGTGTACGGGATGGGAGTTCCAATGAGTTGGGAATTCATATTATCATTTTAAATGCTTTGTTTGTCCGATCACAATTCAATGCAGAGTATCACTACCGAAAATATATATATCTACATATCCTTACTTATATAGACACACATATTAAAGCAAATATGTACTCAAATCCTTATCTGTGAACATATTTCTTTTTGTGTATATATTGTCTAGCTGACCTTCCAGCGGTGGAAGTGTTAATAAGTTCTTTGTGTGTCTGATGGGTGTGGGCCCAAACTCGGCCAGAATGTTTTTTCCACAAAGTGACACTTGTATAAGAAGTTCATTAATTTGTGTATGAAGAACTGACCTGACTTAGGAATTCTGATATGGTAATGTAATGTGGCCTTCCCTCATTTCTTCAGTTAGTCTAAAAAACATATTTGAACATAAGCTAACTTAAAGGGGTATTCCCATCTCACAAATGTAGTTTGTATAGTTAGATATAGCCATACCAATATTACTACTAATTGAATGTATTTATATAAAATGTACCGTTTAGAAGATTTGCCTATTTGTATATCCATTGTCCCACACACATCAGTCAGGCCGTTGCCCCTAGTTACGGCCACCTCAGCCATGTAGTAGTGGTGGCTGGCTTGCTCTTGTTCAATCCCGCTCTGAGGTAACCGCTGAATTGTGAATGCACATTGCATGAGCATGCGGAGACACATCTTAGGATTGTAGCATTTTTGTCTGCATTTCCAAAACGCAGAGAAATGGATCCTGTTCCCAGATCAATTCATCTCTATGGAGCAGGATCCGTTTATAAAGTGTGCGTTTTGGATGGATCCTGACCATTGCATTTTGGACTCGTAGCGTCCAAAATGCAGATGTGAAAGTACCCAAAGATGTGTCTCCATATGCTCATGAAATGTGCGTTCACAATATAGCAGTTACCTAAGAGTGGGTTTGAAAAGGAGCAAGCCGGCCACCGTAACTAGGGGCAACGGCCTGACTGATGTGTGTGGGACAATGCCTATACAAATAGGCAAATCTTTTAAACGGTACATTTTATATAAATACATTCTATTAGTAATAATATTAGTATGGCTATATCTAACTATACAAACTACATTTGTGGGAATATCCCATTAAGGGGTGTTCTGGGATTTGCATTGAAGGCCTATTCTTATCCCAACCCTGAGACACTAGTACTGTAGTCCATCTCATTCATGTATACACAGCTAAGATGCAGTACCAGACAAAGCCACATTTGTATGGATGACACTGGGTCAGTTGCTGCAAAAAATAGACTGCTGCTGCCCGCTCATCTCATGATTTATAACAACAGGAAAAATGTATAAGCATGGCATAGAAACAAGGGCAATCATGAGATCTACCCTAGTGTGCCCAGTACTGGTACTAAATGAGGGAATTGATTCTATAATATCAAAATTCAACCCAAATGTTTCAAAAAAAATGTGGACTTGTCAGAATTCCTTCAAGCAAAAAATTCTGGTGAATTGAGAGATATAGATGCAGACATTTGTTTCAGGGTGATCATCCCTCATCAATGCAAAACAGAGAGAACTGGCTTTTCTTAGTGAGAGGCCTTGGTCAGGATTCAATAAGTTACTATTTCTCTTTATAAAGAGAGCTTATTAGACATGAAGAGTTTTATAGACCAGGTAATGCTCCTCTAGCTTTTCTACCAAAAATATGTTATGGAAAAAAATCGCCAGAAAATACACAGGTGCATATTTTTTCAAAGATACAGATGTTGTTGCAGATTTTTATGCATAGATTAGGATTCGGATTTCTGTGAGGTCTACATCCCCTTTTAAGTTGAATGGAGACATTCAGTTTCACAAAATCAGCAATAATTCATTATTTACACTGTGGAATGGTAATTCTGCAGTGGAACACAGTGCACGGATTGACAGTCAGCAGTGAGAGTGACATGTCAGCAAGAAAGAGAGGACCATTTGAAACAAGGTCTGACATCTCAACAAGCTTCAGAGGGTCAAAGAGGTCCATTAGCAGTTGCAAAGTTGCTATTGCCTGCGCAAAAACTGAAGCAACCAAGACACGAATGGCTTTTGAAAAACAAGAGATGAAGTTGAAAAAGGACAGGACACACCTAGAAGTGGAGCAAGAGATGCAGTTGAAAAAAGAGAGAGCACACTTAGGGCATCTAGAATAGGAACAAGAGTTACAGTTAAGAGTTGGGAGGGCACACCTAGAAGCACAGCTTGAGAGATTGATGGCGGCGGAGGACTATGCAGCCACTACGCATGCAATTTTTTAAAGAATTGAGGACTTATCTGAGTTTCCCAACAAGGCTTACCAGAAGCTAAGAGAATTAAATGACCTGCTCCTAGAACTTCGAGCTGCCAAAGCAGAAGGAGACTTGCCAGGTCTTGCATTCCTAGATACAACACATGGCATCAATTTCATAATACAGAAGCTACCTTATAGTCTGCAAGAAAAGTGGATTGCAAAAAACTCAGAGTTAAAATGACAGTACTGTACCATTTGGAATTTGCTCTGAAGTTTAGAAAAACTTTGATTCGCAATGAATCTCCTTGCGCTTCCTGGAAACGAATCACTTTTTTCCTAAAATAGCTGCTGCACGTGTTACAAAGTGAAAGTAAACAGCCCGGGAATGTGAGATCACCCATAATGCCATGCAGCCAGCCAATCGGCAAATAGCAATCCCCTGTGATGTCAAAGCCATATGAACCTCTCATCCCACACAGTCTCCGCCATTGTCCTGCGAGCTGACCTTAGGGAGAGATGTGACAAGGGCCCATACACTAGATACAGCATTGCTGAAAACTATTAATAGAAGGATATTGGAGAGGGAGAGTGTATGGAGAGTGCAGGGAGACTTATGCTGCATCAGTTTTATTTATTTATCTCTTCACTTATTCATCCATCAGCCCTAAACTAAGATATGTAATTCAATACCAATAAGATGGAAGCCTTTATTATTTTGGTGCCTGTGTGCCAACCCGTACCAATCAGTCTGCACCCCCTAGGGAGGCCAGGTCTTAATGATGACTGTTCTCATCTTTTGATGCCTTTACTTCTTCCAAATCATCCTTTAAAGTCTCCTTGTCTTAGGAAAGTCAGCAACATGCAGAAAGAGGAGGAGCTGGGTGTTCCTGATGACATCTCATCGATACTAGACAATGTGGAAAAGGAGGAAAAGCAGATGGCAGAAGAAGGGCTCTCACCTGTAGGGAAGGTGATGGCTGGGTCTGGAGAAGTGCATATGCCAGAGCTGATTAATATTCATAACCTGCAGGATAGTGCAGGCCAGAACAGCAATACTATACATATTGTCCCAAACTAACCAGCCAAACCCCATACCAGAAACAGTCCCTGTTTAAAGGTGCCGCACGTCCGTTAACAATGAAGAAGGACTAAACAGTGCGGTCTTCATTATTAAATGAAAGGCAGCTGCAGGCTAATTGGCCGTGCAGTTCTTCACCGCAACATTGCCCCAACCCACACACAGCAAAGCTGCTCCATGTTGCCGTACCCTAAGGCACATTGGCCTGGGTATAACTGATTTATAGTGATTTGTGATGAATTAATTTGTGGCAAATCAAATTTCTTTTTATTTTAAAGGATTGTTTATTAAAAAAAACTGTGTATGAATGACTAATAATACATAAGATATGCACAAAGTCACAGACAGCATGTCAGTTGCCAGAAAAAAACATAACCACTATTTCTTCAACTTTTTCTTTAGCCCAAACATGAAAAGAATAACCAGACAGTACATATGTGGGCATCAAATCAGTGTCCTGTATAGAAGGTTACTTACATATAGTCTACCTCAACAGACAGCCCAACCACTATCAACAGTCATACAAAAATAAAACCTGAATAATAACTAAAATAAAATATAATAATGGGAAAGCAGGGAGGGGAAAAAAAGGGGGAGGCAAGCCTTTGGTTATCAAATCAGATCAGTAAATGCTGACTTGTCCCTGCCTCTACCTCCCAACAACAGAGACAGCATTATATCATGGACATCTGAAAACCATAGTGCATTTCATCCCTGCACTTGACCTAAAGACTCAGGTAGTACTTCTGCTGAGACATCATAAGCGTCCACAAGGTGAGAAAACAAATAAACAAGGCTTGACCTAGGGTGGGTAATTATAGGGGATGTCAACCTAGGATTTGTCCACAAACCAAGTCCTGTAAATTCCCTTTACATAAATACATTGAAAATGGACATCTATCCCTTTTTCCAGCCTTGCCCTAACAAATTTCTCATAAAACAGAAGCTTACTATCTGGCTTGCACCTCTTCCCTTCAAAACTCAGAGATGACATCTTCTTAACACTAGGGAGCAGACATTCACTCAGATGCAACTTTCAAAGAACAATAGATATGAAGGAGCATGTCCTCTCATTCATGATATTTGAAAACTGTCATGTAGAAATAGATCCTAAACGAAGCCCTAAAAGAAAAGGAAGAACACTAGAGTCGTCTACCTATTTTTGGTGTCTACCACTCTAAGAAGCCAGGAAAAATGCGGGTAGCATTCAACTCCAGCTCACAATATGAAGAAGTCTCCCTAATGACATTCTTTTAACAGGACCATATCTCACTAATACACTTTTGTGCCCTTGTTAGAGTTCACAATCCATTGACATGGTCACTAATATATGTCAAATGTTGCATTGTTTCCTAGTCCAAGTCTGTTTCAAACATAACAACCCTACCAAGGACATCATAGAATATCACATGAAGGTAGATGTTTTTGGCAAGAGCCCATATCCTACAGTTGCTATCTATGGACTTACATGATCTGCTTGGGAAAATGACTATGGGCAAATTATCAGACTTTTATGTGGACGATGCCCTAAAGTCACTTCCTTCACTGTTGGCTGCAATCAGCCTACTCAAAAAGGAATGCTTGCCTATTCAAACCTCAGACTGTAAAAGATTTCCTTAAAGCAGTTGTCTCAGTTCAGCAAATGTCATTTATCATTTAGAGAAAGTTAATTCAAGGACCTTACTTACGTGATTGTCCATATTGCCTCTTTTGCTGGCTTGATTAATTTTTCCATCAAATTATGCACTGCTTATTTCCATGGTTACGACAACCCTGCAATCGAGCAGCAGTGGCCGTGCTTGCAAGCTATAGGAAAAGGTGCCAGCCTCTCTGGTGGCCAGAACTAAGGAAGTGTGCATAGACTGTCACCCTTAACTATAGTGTTCAGACACAGCCACCGCTGATGGATTCAGAATGGGCATAACCTCTACAAACAGCAGTGTATAATGTGATGGAAAAACGAATCAAACCAGCAAAGGTGGCAATATGGACAATCACAATATGTTAGCAAGGGCCTTATATTAACTTTCTCCACATGATAAATACATTTTTCAGTAGTGGGACAACCCCTTTAAACAGCAACATTGTTTTGGAGGCCTTCCCCAGTCAAGATCATGTCAGTGATTTGAAAGATCTAGACTTGGCAACAGGCTCAATACTCAATACTCAATAGTGCAATCTCAGGCTCAAGACAGATACATTTACTTTTCAGGTTGATCAAGAATAAAAAGCCTTCACACATTGAGGCTTCTTATCTACCGTAAGCAGTCTATATGATCTGCATCAGTTTGCAGCACCTGTAACCATCCAAGTAAGACTCTGCTCAGAGAATTAACTATAGATACATCTGATTGGGACTTCCTACTCCCTACTACTCCCTACCCTATTCCTTACCTAGAGAAAGAAGCATTATGGTTAGCATAGAGACTCTCTAAAGTAGTTATCTAACCTACACATACCTAGGCCTTATGCCCACATCCCTCCTGCAGAGATTTAATCTAGGATGCTGTGTATAATTTGTGATGCTTCAATAAATGTGATATAGCTACAGTTGTTTACCTTCACACAATAGACATTAAAGACCAAGACGCTAATTTATTAAGACCAGCGATTTATACACTAGTCTTAATTCCCATTCGCTGGGGATTAAACCACGCAATCGTCCTTGCTGACGTAGCTTAAGACCATTTTCCATGCCATAAGCTGGTGTTGAAAATGGTAAATGAGAAGAGTCAGCTGAACTGTCCTCTTCCCCACCTATGTCACACACACTTTTGTTGCCACCTTGGAAAAGTTTCATGAGCTGGGGTAAAGCTGCAGATTTTGCCGCAAAATCCCTTGTATGTAACAGAGTCCAAAGGATTAGGAAATTAACACAGCCTACGCAGTGGCGCTGTGTACTAACTGACCAGAACTCAACACATCATGTTGTGAAAGCTGTACCAGCATCCCATCTTAAAGACACAACATGGCTCATGGGGCTAACACTCCTATGTAATACAGTACTCAACAATTATGAGGAAAGTGAAGTTTCCCGGTGGGCCGATGCCCAAAGGGGCCACTCAAGCCCTCTTGATGGGGACAGGCCTGGTACATAATGATCTGATGCTCAGTGGCAACAGGTGCCCTCCTGAACTCAACTATATAACCGTCCTCATGATGGTGATACAGTTGAATACTGTGATTGGGGCGGTGGTATTTTGTGCTGCCCTGTGGAATTTGGTTCTGCTGGGATGGTATTCTGTGTATATTCAGTATTGCAGACCCTGCCTATTTCTATTGTCTCTGCCTACTTGTTTTGTCCTGTCTTCTGTCAATTTGGACCCACCTATATCACAGGGCCACTTTAAGTTCCCAATCTGCCCCTGATAATGGGTTATTAGAGCCAGAATCTGATGCAGAGATTCACCTCCAGGTACCTCTGTACTTTCTGCTACAGTATCTAACAGACACCTTGGGTCCAAATGTTTCAACAGGTTTTGTACTTGGAAGTGCTTAATTCACATATCTAGATCCTTTAGAGCCACAAAAACAGGATAAGAACATTACAGAGGCTGGCACTACTGCCATAAAGCCTAAACAGTGGACTAGCTCTCACAGGCCAGGTACGTTATCCTCCATTGTGTCCAACAAGAGGCTTATCAGTCCAAAATCAAAAGATTGTTCCTAAAGACAGTTGCCAATGTATTGTTAAGAGTTGGGGGGTGTATCTTAAATGCAAAACTCAACAGTAATGAACATAATCTGATCATACTCCCAAACTATCATATTGCATTTTTACTTGTGCAACATTATCATGAACAAACCAAGCACCAAGTATGTTTGTTAACTGAGGGAGCTCTATGTGTACCTGGGTTCTGGATAGTGGGAACAAAACGACTTGTAAGTTGTTTAATTCTTAGATGTGTCACTTTGTGATATGTTTCATTTACAGAAAATTGCAAAACTTCCTTGTGACTGACTTAGTACAGAACCTCCTTTCTCAAATGTTGGTCTTGACGTCTTTAGCCCCTGGTCTGTCACCACTCTACACACTAGAGGAGACCACGCAAACAGCAAATGTTGGGCAGTAATATTTACTTACATGAGTGTCAGGGCTGTGCATATAGAAGTTATTGAATAGCACCAGCTTCATAAGTGTTCTCAGGCGTTTCATTTCTATTAGAGGTCCTTTAAAACATATCCATTCTGATAGGGGTACCAATTTTGTTGGAGCTTACTGAAGATCTCTTCAAATACTGACAATGATCACGTAGAGAGATAACTTACTGATGGTTGCACATGGACTTTCAACCCTCCAGACTTTTCCCATGTTCCTACAACAATATTCCTACAACTGGGAACTTCAAAACTCACTCATGAAACTCTCATGACTTTCATGGCTGAAGTAGTGGCCATCATAAATGTCAGCACATCTAAGTGGTTTCAGAGGGAGGCAGCTCCATCTATCTACCATTGGTACCACCATAAATGAAACTATGGGGTACCAATGTCTTCATGTGGTAGTAAGGGGTCCAAAAAAATGTTTTGTTGGGTTTTTTTGCCGAAATTTTTTCTTTTAAAATCCCCTCCACCTACTTGGTACCTTCACATCAGTAATAACTGAAAATATACAATTATCACATAATTGCAGTACTTCATTATCTTGGATCTTCTCTGGTTTGTCTCTGAGAGGGAGGAGGAAACCAATAGAGAAACATGGCCAGCTTACAGTGATTGTCTGTGTGCCCATCTGCAGAGGAGGAATTTGGTCTTTCTAGCTGCTTTGGATTTCTGGTTTGGGATATCATCAGCACGGATCTAAATAACTGAACTTGTTTGCCGTGAAGGTGGCCTACTTTTATATATCGTGCAGCGCCAAAAAACTGTGGACTCTGGACAATAAGGTTTTTTATTCTTTGATGTTACAGTGTTTTAGGAATGTACAGTATAATGTAGAACCAGTTGCCAGAAGCTGAGCTGACAGAATTCAACTTGGGCAGGAAAATGGAGCTGTACAATGCTTTACACGATTCATCCGAAGCAAATGAGAAAAGTTTTGGATTCGTTTGACTGAGAGATTTCTCCACACTGTACTGCTGTAAGGGAAAAAACATTGATTATGTGCATCCCAAAAGGGTGCCATTAAAGACTAAAACTTGTCCCACAAAAAAACATGCCCTCATACGGCTACATCAACAGAAAAATAAAAACAGTGATGAAAACTGAAGAAACACATTGCCGTTTACTAAGGTGCAAAATGTCTACAGGGAGAAGGCATTAAATGGGTTTCTGGGATTTTGATACTGATGACCTATCCACAGGATCAGTATCTGATCGGTGGTGGTTGAGTGTGATACCAATACAATATACAATGTGCAGCGCTGTGCTTGGTAAGCACGGAGAAGGCCTCGGCACTCACAGGAGCGCAGGTGCCTTCTCAAACAGATACTACTGAGGATAGGTCATCGGTATCAAAATCCTGGAAAAACTCCTTTAACAATCTAAAACATCAACCTGATTTTGTGCCACCCCGATTTGACCCTAGTGACTGAGCTGTTTTATTTCCCTCTCTATAAATGTAGTTTTATGCCTGACTCAGACAGTATGACTATTTAAGCTATCAAATTGCAAAATGATGTATTAACCAAATACCTCATGAAAAGTAAACAATTCCCATAGCTATAATTTATAGTAAGATCTCGTGTGACAGAAATTTTTACATATACTGTATGTTTTGTACAGAGAGTCAAGGAAAACATTGCACAAGTGTCCAGATCTAGATATAGACTGGCATGTATTGAGTGAAGAATGTCTGTCTTCTTTCCAAGATTTCTAAAGCTGCTGGACATGATAATGATTGATAAGTTTCCGATGAATAAACAGTGGGCAAATATGTTGCGAAACATTACTTTTCTAAAAAACACACCTATGGAAGGACATTTAAGTGGCATAAATTAAAAAAATATGTCAGGCGCATCTTAATATTGCACTTTACAATCAGAGGGAACATAAACAGTCAAAATTAGACATTACATAGCAAGAAATTAATCAACAATTCAAACTAAAGTGAGGACCCTACTGGCGAGGAATAAGGGGGCTACAAGGTAATATAACACTGTATTACCAGCCAGTGTATGTATAGACATGAAGTGCATTTGAGTGCATGGGGCATGAATAAAGGGATCAGGTTCTGAGAAATAATGTAATAAGGGTGAACAGAGAAGAGTTAGATTAAGGAGCATAATAAGCCAACCTAGGTGCTACTGCTTCGGTTCGGGTACAGCTTCTAGTCCCACTTGTCTGAAAGCCATTTACATGCATATCACCTCTGTTGGCCAATCAATGGCCTCAGCTGTGGTAACAGTCACATCTCATGCCTGCATATGTCCCCACCGAGGCCACTGAATTCCCTGCAGCATTGACATGTATAGAGATGGCATGTTGCACTACTTTTCCAGCAAGGACCGAAAGCAGCTGCGCACAGCGTTTTTTGTCCAGTTGATTCTCTGCATATTTTCCGGGTTGCAGCCAGCTCTCCACCATTATAGTTGATGGGTCCAGTGAGCATTCAGGAAGCATCCGGCAATGCCAGATCCAAAGAGCTCTGTGACACTAGTGTGAAACTAGCCTTATAAAAGAGTTTAAATTTTATTCTATATTGGATGGGCAACCAATGCAGTGACTGGCACAGGGTGGATGCAAAGGCCTACCAGTTTGAAATATGGATAAGCCTGGCTGCTGCATTCGGGATAGACTGGAGAAGGGGGAGAGGAGACTACATGGGGACAGATAAGTACTGCATTTTAAAATGTAATAGTCTTAGGGCATAACGTATAATTCATATATTAATGTTATACTCAGCAGTCTGCATATTGGAGAGTTGAGCCAGTGGCTTAGAAACTCTAAATTAGTATTTAAAGCTTTCTCCTAATTGGAGTATCAAATTGGATACTCAGATACTCGTGGATATTCATTAGGGTTTCCATCCCTTTAGAATAATAACATAATTAAGCAGCTACCTCTGTAAGCTGTCAGTTCATAGGCCCATCACATGTCATTGACTTCTAAAGCCAGTGATTGTGATGGTTCAATGCCATCACTGAAAGAGCCTTTAGACTCATTCTCCATTCTCAAGTAATATTTCCTGAAAAACTACTCAAAAGGGCAGTAAAAAAGTAAGAAATGTTACTCAGAAGAGTCCTCTCTAAAATATTCAGTATATTGTATTATAACATTAAAGGGGTTTATTGGTCTGCAGATATTAATAGCCTATAAATATTAGATTGGTGGGCGTCCAAGCTCTGGTACCCAATCAAGCTGTCTGAAGGGGATTTTGTTCTTGTGTGAGCACTAGTGTTGGCCCGAGCACTATATTCGATCGTGCATGACGATGCACGGCACATCGCTGTGTTCAGCTGAACACCGCGTGTGCTCGAGCTCTGTGCTTGAGTCTCCTCCCCGCACGTTTCTTGGCTGCTATGCAACCAATAAACATGCAGAGAAGTACTGGCATTCACTGTAATGCCGTAGCCATGTTGGCTAGGCAGGTTTAGTTTTAATTTTCCAAAGACCGAAAAGTCCTTTAAGGACTATTGTTTTATCTGGCTGCAATATCTAGTGTTTTTTGCTAAATCTGCGCACATTTGTTTGGCCGCTGTTGACAATAACACAACCTGCTCTACGTTTGCTGTATAACGTTTGCGCATCCTAAATACCTGTGACATCTAGTGTATTTTTTTCTGCCACTAATCAAGGTGACATTACCTGCGCTACATCTGCTGTATAACGTTTGCACATCCTAAATACCTGTCACAGGTATTTAGGATGTGCAAACGTTATACAGCAGTGTATTTTTGGGTATTACTATATTATATTATATATTATTAAAGTAACCCATATCAAGTAAGACTATATTGTAACCATCCCAATTAAAGGGTGCCTGTCAACCTTATATATAGACACTAAGGAATATATAATAAAGTAATATATAACAGGCTAAAAACTGTTTCATCTAAAGACCAGCACGTTATATAAGGACAAAAAGACAAAAAACAAACACCTTGATAAACATATCTAGCGGATATACTGGACATCTAAAAGGACCATCTATTAAGTTATTGGGACTCCATGTACTTGCCCTATCATTCTAACAACCCTTATATATTTTTTTCTCACATTTTTTTCATATAATTAATTATATTTTTATTTTTATCTTTTATTTTTTCTATTTTAATCAAACTGGGCCCAGATACCTTTAGTACTATTTTATTACTTGTAACTCCATTTGGAATAAAGGTTATAATATTTTTATAACTATAATGCCCCTTTCACACGAGCGGGAGACTCGCATGTCTCCCGCAACGCATCTACAGGGCTGGACTCCGCACTGACTGGGATCGCATATAATGCTCTGCGATCCCAGTCAGTGCCGAGTCCAGCCCTGTAGATGCGTTGCGGGAGACATGCGAGTCTCCCGCTCGTGTGAAAGGGGCATAATATTGTTATAATTTGCATTCATTATTGTTGTCACAAAGATATGTACATATAGAAATTGATGTGTTGGATATTTGATATGCTATATTCACTATTCTGAATGAATATATCTCATATCTATACCTATATATCATATATATTAAGAGAATAACATGTGAATTCATTCTATAGTTCTCTATAACCAACAAAACACCATATAACCAAATGAAAGTGTGCCTACCCATATAGCAGATTTATTAAATGTATAACAGTCTCTCTGCAAAATATAACTTGTGAAACATGCCGCAGTAGTGCAGATTCATGCACCAAATGAGGAGGTATGGTGGCAGATTGGATGGCAGTTGATTGGCATTAGCAAGCACTTGTAGATGTAGGTATCCGCTGTGTAATACAAGCTTGATATTTGTCTGGCCTGCTGGTTGTTTATAGAGGTGATGGTGTCTGAGCTGTAATCCCTCACCTTGCATTGGTGTCTATAAAGCGTATTTTGTGGATCTTTCTGCTGTCTTGTTGTATTGATGCTTTCTTGAGTTTGCAAACCTCTCTGAAGTGTTGGTCTCAAAGCAGAACTGGACCTATTTCTTAACTTTCCCTCTGGAGTGTTTGTATCTCAGGGAAATTAGATACAATTCATAGAATTAGAAGCTCTGCATGTGCTTCTTCACTCCCCCATTATCTGAACAGAAACTCTCTCTCTCTATCTATCTAAACTGGAACTCCCCCTCCTGACAGGAAGCAGGACCAACCCACTGCTACCAAGAATATCTCTATAAGTAATGATAATTACCAACTATTGAAAAGTTTCATTTGATTAATTGAGCCTTTACATTTTTTTTGCAATCCATATTGCCCATGACAAAATAGCTATCTCTAAAATCTTTAAAATGTGTTATAGCCAAGGTTTGATAATTAGCTATTTCACTGGAGATATTGCTATTTTTACATTATTTTTGCAGACATCTGAATTGTGTTTGCAGTTATTTTGGTTGTAACTAGAGAACTATGAATACAACATGACTACAACAGAAAAGAAAAACACATACATAGGGATACTAGTATGTGTTTAATGCAATACTAGAGATGAGCGAATCATTAAAAAAATTATTCGCCAAACATTCGCCGAACTTTTCCTAAAATACGTATATTCGACAAATAGATTTGTTGTATTTGCGTACAAAATATACGTTATTATGTGCTATTAGCGAACATTCGCTCACTAATAATAAACGTTCATTTACAAAATGTACGCAACTTCTTAGAAGACATACGTATGAGCGTACAAATAGCTTACGAATCTCAGCGTACTATTGTCTAAGCGATTGCGTAATACGCAGGCACGTACGAGGAGAGGCCGCGGCGTGCACTCCTCAGAGGCAGAGCGAATATTCAAGACATATATATGGTAAAGTGCAAATACATTATTATAGGTATAATATAAACATTTTAAATATCACCTACCTAGTATGCTCACGGACACGTTTGAGTCTCTTTTCTTCTGACGCTTGTCATAGAACTGGAGCAGAGTCCCAAACTCAGTCGCAATTTGTAATCCACATAGGTAAAATTGTAATCCAAATGGGTAAAAAAAAAGCAGCAAAGGTTCCTTAAAAAAACCTTTTTCAAGGGGCTCCCCAAATAACCTGAAAAGGGGGGAAAAGGGATGAGGCGCACGAATGCGCAATTTAATTTCCTGAGTTGCCTAGTCATCCTCCCGCGCTGGAGAAAGGGGCGGAACTACCAAGGAGGAGTCTGCATCGCTGAATTGAATTCATACGCAACAGCGTATAGAGTAACTACCAGGGAAAAGTCTGCATCGCTGAATTGAATTCGTACGCGACAGCGTATAGAGTAACTAAATTATACGTAGCATAGCGTATAATTTATAGGACACACTACGTAGCAAATGCGTACAAAAGCGAAGCAAATCACCTAATATTCGGATTCGATTCGCAGCTGAAAAATTCCAACATTCGATACGAATCTACGAAGCGGCGAATAGATTCGCTCATCTCTAATGCATACTAGTGCATTAGTCAGTTTTAAGGTCCCTTTACACATGGTGAAGGTTCCTTGCAAGTTTCAGGCTGCATTTCAACAAATGGAGTGGGAATTTGGTCAGGGCCCTCATTGCTGAGAAATACAGGCAGATACTTATCCATCATGAAATATCAAGGCGTCTGATTGACCCCAAATTTATTCTGTACCAGGACAACAACCCCAAACATACAGCCATTGTCATTAAGAACTATCTCCAGTGTAAAGGTGAACAAGGAGTCCTGAAGGTGATGATATGGCCACCTCAGAGCCCCGATCTCACCATTATTGGGTCTGTCTGGGATTACATCATCTACAGATGATCTGTGGTTAGTTTCCCAAGATGTTTGGAACAACCTGTCTGCCAAGTTCCTTCAAAAACTGCGTGCAAGTGTACCTAGAAGAACTAATGCTGTTTTAGGGGCAAAGGGTGGTCACACCAAATAGTGATTGGATTTAGATTTTTCTTTTGTACTCACGGGTTTACTGTACGGATTAAATGCCATGTCCTGTTTAATGCATGTCATTTGAGGGACCTCTTGTTTTAACGAATGAATGGTGTAGGTGAGAGACACGTTATCCCATTAATAAAAATTTAATTGGCCTAGACTTATCAGTGTGTCTGCGACTCAGCTCCTAAAATGTTTTGCAGTTGGCACATTTTGGTTCAGCTAGGTTTTCTTCAATTTGTTTTGGAGTTACCTGAAAGGGGTGGTAATTAGGAGTAAAGATTGCGACTTTTTGAAAAAGAGCCATGGCCTAAGATGTGTCATTTCACCAAATTCTGTCTCAAGCCAACTAATGGTGTAGAGCTAGATGAAAGTGTGTATCCCCATACCACCTTCATAATCTAGTGTAAACCACTGTGACAAATATAATACAGGTCTAGACAGCCCGTCTAAGTTTATGCCAACTATAGGTTTAGTAAATCTGCTCCCCCTCTCTATGTACTATTGTGATTAAAAAAAAAAAAAAAGTCATCATTGGAGTAAGAACAGCTTTAATCTCCTGCTTTGTATGTTTCACATGGACTAAATTACGCATGATGGTGTTGCCAATACTGGAACATGAGCGCTTTACTAATAAAAAGAATCATTTAATTCATTCATCAGACAAACGATGCTCTGTTTATTTTGTACACAGTAAGAAGCAAAAAATGTCAGCACTTTCCTGCACTGACAATCACTGCTATTGCCCCAAGGCATGTAGTTCATGTTGGAGATGCCAGAGTAAACTTTTTGTTACCTGGCCAGCATTACTGCAGTTTTTAATGAGTAGTGTCATTGTTCTTAAGAAATACATAAGCGAAAACAAATACAAGCCATTGGTTTCTTATTTTACTTTTTACAGAAAGGGCTTAGCAATGAGGAAATCCAACTGAGGTGTTGTCCTTCTAATGTACAATATTTGGACAGCGTGCTTAACCTGTGATGATATTTGGGTCATCCTTATCGAGAAGCTGTGTCATGAAGACGTCATATTGTTCAGATTACACAATCTATGAATAACTGTCTATTCACCCAGGTAAATGGTGAAGTAATATACACTTTAATCCAGTTTTTATGTCACTGGTGGAGTTAGTAATGATAATGTGTGTCTAATATGTTCATAGGTTTCATTTTGCAGGTGTGAAGCAAGAAAGCAGATATTGCTTTTTTTTATTTTTTTTGTATTTGCTATTACAACAGTAGTCAACAGATATTCTATAATTCTCCCCAAAGGCAATAAAACATAAATTAGAAAAAAAAAATTGTTGACACGCCCCATCTTTAAAAGGGTTGTCCCATTAAAAATATATTCTACATTTTTCAAACCAGCACATGGATCTGAATACTTTTGTAATTGCATGTAATTAAAAAATTTAGTATAGATACAGAATTATTGAATAGAATCTATCTGTATGGCTCCACCTGCTGTTTATTCTTTTCCTAATTTCTCTGTCCGCCTGACTGAGGTGGCTGCACATGCTCAGTTCCATCTTTCAACTGCCACCAAACCTCCCTCCTGTTAGATACTATGACAGTTACAGGGTGAGAGCAGCAGCATATTTTACCCTGAGACTGGACACCCCCCACACACCCAAATTTGTCAGCTTGAAATAAATTGTGGCATAGCAATTGGAGCAGTGAATAGAACATTTACTGGATCCATGTGAGGTACAGGGCTGGTTCTAGCTTTGTTCAGAAAGAGATTGCTATGTACTGAATGATGTATGATTTTACTTTTTATGTTAATCATGGAATAAACCCTTTAAAAGGAGTCTGTCATCAGGAGTCTGTTGAGAATGAGAGGTAGGGGCTGTCAGGGGAAGCAAGAATAAGAAGGGTTCCCGGTTTTGTGTACTACTCTTTTGTATATGGATTAAAAGTACCGTATTTTTCGCCCATAAGACGCACCTAGGTTTTAGTGTAGGAAAATAAGAAAAAAATATTTTTCATCAGATCCTCTTATCAGACTGCCCATAAATTTAAGGACATCACATCAGACCCCCATATCAGCCCCCTGTGCCCCCATACCATCTCACTGTGCTCCCACCAGACCTCAGATCAGCAGAATGTGCCCCCATCAGACCTCAGATCAGCAGAATGTGCCCCCATCAGACCTCAGATCAGCAGAATGTGCCCCCATCATACCTCAAATCAGCAGAATGTGCCCCCATCAGACCTCAGAGCAACAGTATGTGCCCCCGTCAGACCTCAGATCAGCAGAATGTGCCCCCATCAGACCTCAGATCAGCAGAATGTGCCCCCATCATACCTCAAATCAGCAGAATGTGCCCCCATCAGACCTCAGAGCAACAGTATGTGCCCCCATCAGACCTCACATCAGCAGAATGTGCCCCCATCAGACCTCATATCAGCAGAATGTGCCCCCATCAGACCTCAGATCAGCAGAATGTGCCCCCATCATACCTCAAATCAGCAGAATGTGCCCCCATCATACCTCAAATCAGCAGAATGTGCCCCCATCAGACCTCAGAGCAACAGTATGTGCCCCCATCAGACCTCACATCAGCAGAATGTGCCCCCATCAGACCTCAGATCAGCAGAATGTGCCCCCATCAGACCTCAGATTAGCGTTTTGTGCCCCTTCACGCCTCAGATCAGCGTCTTGTGCCCTATCAGACCTCAGATCAGCCCACCCAGCCACTTAAAGACCATACTTACCTGTTCTGCGCTGCCGTCTGGTCCCACGCTCCGCGCTCCTCTCTCTTCCCTGCAGCGGACGGCAGCGGCAGCGCAGAACAGGTAAGTATGGTCTTTAAGTGGCTGGGTGGGCTGATCTGAGGTCTGATGGGGGACCCTACGTACAAGTGAGCGCTTCCTTATGGAAGCGCTCACTTGTATTCGCCCTATAAGACGCACCGCATTTTTCCCCCTACTTTTGGGGGAAAAAAAGTGCGTCTTATAGGGCGAAAAATACGGTATTTTTTTACTCAAGAATTAAGCAAAAGATTGCATTCAGCTGTATTAGCCCTACAAGGAATTGTGTCTGGTTGAATGGTGAATTTCCTGGTGACAGACTCCTTTAAGAACAAAATATTACTATTTTGGACTACATAATCACATAATTATATAGGTGTTAAATGGGTTTCCCAGGATTTTAATATTGATGACTTATCCTCAGGATAGGTCATCAATATTAGATCAGTGAGGGTCCAACACCTCTGTCGATCAGCTAGTTGAAGGGAAGGCCGTGCTCCATGTTTACCTGCTCACCACCATTCATTTCAATGGGACGGCTCGTTCCTATTCAAGTGCATAGGAAGGAGCCTTTACATAGAAGTGAATGGTACAGCTTATAATTACACCTGCTCACTGCTGTGCTGTTGACGGCGATCAAGAGCATGGAGCACAGCCTTCCATTCAACCAGGGGTGCCAGAAGTCCATGCTCCTAAACAGAAATATATGTTAGCTCAGAGCGGCCATAGATTTATATCTTCATTTATGCCAGAAAACTGACAAAAATTAAGATAAATCTTTTGCGGCTGCTAGTCACTCCCTCTAACTTTTCAATAAAGAAGTGGTGGTGGTTAGAGTGGTGTAAAAATGCCTGTTGTAGCAATATTTTGTTGCAATGGTGTCTAAATAGTTGCAAACACTATGGGGTCATTTATCAAACTGGTGTGAAGTAGAACTGGTTTGTTGCCCACAGCAACCAATCTTATTCCACCTTTCTTTTTTGTCAGCTCCTTTGGAAAATGAAAGGCGGAATCTGATTGGTTGTTATGGGCAACTAAGCCAGCTCTACCTTACACCAGTTTGATAAATGACCCCATAGGTCTGCAACTTTTTCACAC
The DNA here is from genome assembly GCA_900303285.1 of Rhinella marina. Classification (NCBI taxonomy): domain Eukaryota; kingdom Metazoa; phylum Chordata; class Amphibia; order Anura; family Bufonidae; genus Rhinella; species Rhinella marina. The sequence goes on from ONZH01008357.1 coordinate 108,933, forward strand.
CAGAAATCAGGAAAATGATAAATCTCCCTATATAAGTCTATGAGAAAATGCCTGAAATAGTCAATTCCATGGGCTGTGCCTAATAGATTGCCTATCAGTGTTAATATGATTTTAATGGTAGACTAAAAATGGCAAAAAGCACAAAAAAATGGCAGAATTGCTTTTTTCTATTCATTCTTCAAAAATTGTGAATGAAAGTAAATCAATTAACTAATATGTAGAAAATGGTTACAATAAAAACTGCAACTCTTCCTGATAAAAAAAACAAGCCATCATAAAACTACCTTGATAGGAAACACAAAAAGTTATGGCCAAGCGAGTAACTAGAAAATGCTAGTCAAGACCACCAACGCTCACCATACAACCCCCAACCAGTGAGTAGTTTTTCCCCCTTTAGTGCATCCACACAGTAATTATGTCCCCTTAGTGTCCCCTCATACTGTAGAATGCCCTAATAAGACTCTGACACAGTGGTTATGTCCCTTTGTGTCCTCACATGGTAGTTTTTCCCCCCTTAGTTCCCACACACAGTAGTAATGCCCCCTGAGTGCCCACACACAATAGTATACCCCCTTAGTGCCCTCACACAGTAGTTTTGCCCCTTAGTGCCCTTACACATTAATGTTCCCTCTTAATATCCCTACTCAGTAATGCTCACCCACCTCCCCTTAGTGCCCCACACATTAGTGCTCCCTCTTAGACCTTAAACGCTTTAATAAAATCTGTAATACTGTACCTGCAGTTGGGATTTGATGACATCATCACTCCTGCTGGGCTGAAAAAATGGTTATGACTCAGAATATGGCAATGAAAAAAAAAATGCTCAATCCTTAAGGCCCAAAGTAGCCTGGCCCTTGAGGGGTTAATATTTCATGTGGCACTTTGGAAATAGGAGGTTAAATATTGTTTTGAATATTGACCAGAAAAAGCTAATTACAGTATTAAGCATAATAACCCTTTCTTATGGTTAAGGGAAATGGGAATTCTGAAATTTGTTTGCTATCAACTTATGCCTGACTAAACAGGTTAATCATGATTGGGAAATCCCTGGTGCCTCTCTTTCCTTATTGTCTGGAACTAGTTTCTTCAGCGCTAGGGTCAGTTCTGTTCTAAAAAAAATTAAAGAATGTTTTGCTAAGCAATTGAGGTCTTCTGAACAGATAAAAAAACGGACAAATTTACTTGGCCGTGCATATACTGTAGACAGTATCAGATGTTAAATCAGAAGTATTACAGGATTAAGAAGAAGTATTAAAGGGATTTACAGAGATTTACTCAAAGACCATATACAAATTTAGTAGAACTATAAGTAACTATGATAAAACACGTCACACTTATCTCGTGACAAAAACAATTGAAAACTAGTGTTGAGCGAATCTAACTTGACAAAGTGGAATTCGATCCGAATTTCAGTAAAAATTTGATTAGTCATGAAGCTCAATTTCCTTGCGCTTCATGGTAACAAATCAGATTTTTTTCTAAAATGGCTGCTGCAAATGTTACAAAGTGATGGTAAGAGGCCCGGGAAAGAGGGATCATCCATAATGCAGTGCAGCAAGCCAATCAGCAGATAGCCAGCCCCTGTTATGTCACAGCCCTATAAAAAGCCTCATCCTGCCTGGTCTCCACCATTTTCCAGTGAACGTAGTGCAGGAAGAGACCAGGGGGCACTAGGGACAGTGATTAGGAAAGACTTTAGTCACAAAGTATTACTATTGAGCACTTCAGGGACAACTTAGATATACTGTAGACATATAATAGGGAGACTTTATTCACACAATAGGGGGAGTGCAGGGGCCAATTGAACAGTGTAAAGCTTGGCTAATAGGAGCTATTCTATTACACTTTAATGTATTAACTGGGGTTAAAAAAACATTGAAATACTACTGATTTTAGGTTGCTCACATTCTTTTATACATAACATTTCATTAATTCTTGATTCTGTTATTGGGATGAAATTGTGGTATGATAATACTGATTTTGGGGGTCTTGCATTCTTTTATACATAAGTAAATCCGTTAATCTTTAATTGTGTAATTAGGGTTAAATTGCAGTCTGATACTGCAGATTTTCAGGTGTTCACATTGTTTTTTTTATACATAAGTAAATCCATTCATCCTGGGGTGAAATTGTGGCCTGATACTACAGATTTTGAAGGTTTCACATTCTACTATACATAAGTAAATCCATTCATCTTTGATTCTGGGGTGAAATTGCGACTTGACACTACTACTATCTTACACTTACAGTTACTGTTACAGTACAGTATGTCTGTCAAACAAGTGACAGGCCCTTCTAAGTGGCAAAAATGTTTTTGGAGCTGGCAGAAGTAGCAGCAGAAAAAGTGGGGGTGGTTGTAGCAGCAGTCGCAGCGACATGCCAGTGTCATCCAGTGGTTGTGTTTTGACCCTGCTTTCCTTGAATGGTTGATTCGGTCTTTGACACCCCCATCCAGGAATCGGTGTGTTCCTCTGACACCACACCTAGCAGGCATGGCCCAGAAACAAGCTCTGTGCCCCCCAGGGACTAACACAGACAGCAGAGGACCCCTGTGCAAAGAATGTGCCTGTCCCTCCAACCAAATTCTCAACTGAACCTATGGTGTCCTAACATTACATACAGCAATACAAAACTGATTGCAGAGAATGCAAGGAATTGGCTGGACACAAACTCAGGAATGCAGAGGTTTGTGTCCAGCTGATTCTCTGCATTTTTTTGCCAGATTGTGGCTGTATCTCTGCTGGACCCCATTCTAGTTAATGGGGCCAGTGGGCATTTTGCATCCAGCAAATCCATCTTGCTGGAACAGCCTGCCAGAATCACTAACTCTCATTTAAAAGTAGCCTAATACAGCGCCCCATACCTCATATATCCAGTGATGTGTCATCTGATGTAGATGTTCTCTGTCCTCATCTTCTCCTTTCAGACCGCCATGATGATTTCTTTCAGCCATCTCTTTTCTCTGCAAAGTTTGACAGACATCGTAGTTTCCTACTTTTCCATCATTCTTCCACCTTCTTAAAACCCTATCCTGCCACCCCCAATACTGAGACACTGTGCTCCCCAAAACTATACTGTAGAAACAGTTCCCCTGCAAATACTAGTTACACTCAGATACTACCGCCTTCAGTAATTATTGGCACACATTGTCCTAAAAAATAACTGTACTATATAATAATTATAATAATAATAATTAATGAACCCAGTAGCTTCAATGTCCCCATAATGCCCTCAATGTGTGCCAATGCCCCTACTGTGTGCCTAAAAAACCCTCTTAGTGCCCCCAGTTGAGCTGCATGGTGCCCTATAATTTGTGCCAGTATAAAATACTCCTATATAGTGCCCCCATAGTGCTCCTCCCCTTGTCCCCACTGTGCCTGACACAAGGTGCCAGTGTAAAATGCCCCCATAATGTGTGCCAGTATAATGACCCCAATAGTGCTCCTCTCCTCCCCTTCTTCATAGTGCCCTCCATGTGTGCCAGTATATAAGATAGGGCCCCATAGTGCCCCCCCCTCCATAGTGCCCCCATGAGTGCCAGTATATAAGATAGGGCCCCAGTAGATGCCCCCATAGTGTCCTCTTCCCCCCTTCTCCACAGTGCCCCTAAAGTATGCCAGTATATAAGATAAGGCCCCCATAATGCCCCATGTGTGCCAGTATATAGGATAGTGCCCCCATGTGTGCCAGTATATAAAATAGGGCCCACTATAGTGTTCCTCCCCCTCCATAGTGCCCCCATATGTGTCAGTATATGAAATATGACCCCTATAGTACTCCACCCCCTCCACAGTGCCCCATGTGTGCCAGTACATAAAATAGTGTCCCCCCCCCCATAGTGCTCCTACCCCTCCATAGTATTGGTATATTACATATTTATATATATATATATTCACACATGGTACATTGATATAACATTGGAGGACAGTTAATCAGCCGATAATCAATCAGTAGCTATGTAAAACTTCTAGGTGATGGCTACAGGGTAGATGAGAACGATAATGATCCTTTTGTTTCAATGAAATGTTATCTAGACCAGCAGAGACAGTGAGGCTGCGAGAACAATAGATAAGGCTCTGTCCAGGGCAGTTTCTGTTTAAGGGGACTATTGTCTGTCACCTAAGGTGGAGGCAGAAGCTGCCGGACAAGAATCTTCCCACCGCATTTTAAGTTAGACAACCACCTCAACCAAAACAGGATTAGAAAAGCAACCAATCATAATATGAGTTTAGTCTAAAATGGCCAATAGACTTATTGGAATTCTGTAGTTGCCAATGAGATCCAAATGTTAGTCAATGGGTAAAAATGGTATAACAAGGAAGGCTGATGTATGGTTAGGAAGGAAATGTAGAATTATGAGTTAAAGGGAATCTGTCAGCTCTGAAACACCCTCCAAACTAGAGTAAGCGGTGTATAGTGTAAGTGACGTTGAGTCCGGTTATGTAATTTTTATCTTCATACTCACTTCCATTCTGAAGTTGTGCTCCCACAAACCTGCAGTAAAATGCACTGAGAGGACTTCAGTGCTCACTCATATAATGGAGAGGACTCAAAGAAGATTCCTCTCAATGCATTTTACTGCTGGTTTGTGGGAGCACAGCGTCGGAATGGAAGTGAGTATGTAGATAAAACTTACATATTCAGATTCAGCAGCACTTACACTATACACCGCTTACTGTAGTTCAGGGGGTGTTTCGGAGAAGACAGGTTCCCTTTAAGGAGAGAAGGAATGAAATGATGGACTGAGAGGCATGAAATGATGGACTGAGAGGCATGAACTGATGAATGAGCTGAGGTAACTTATTCTGGGTATAAGTAGGCTTATTTATATTAAGAGCTATAACCTTGCTGTTATGTGGGTCTGATAATCGGAATAAAGCTCTGGAAAAGAACCGAGGAGCGCTGCCATCATCTTTTCGTCATCTTTTTACCATTGTCCGTCAACTGTCGTAATTAACAACACATAGTGCCACCATGTGTACCAGTATATAAAATAGCGCCCCCTATAGTGCTCCTCCCCCTCCATAGTGTCCCCATGTGTACCAGTATATAAAATAGGGCCCCCTATAGTGCTCCTTCACTTCCATAGTGCCCCCCATGTGTTACAGTATATAAAAGAGCCCTCGTATTGCTCCTCCCACTCCATAGTGCACCCTCATATGTGCCAGTACATAAAATATTTCCCCCATAGTGCTCCTCCCCCTCCATAGGTCCCTCACTGTGTGCCAGGGCCCTTAGCATATTGTAAATTAAAAAAATAAACACTTATACCTACCTCCTTGTCCCTCTCAGCAATGCGATGCAGGCCTCTTCCGGCCTGCGTCCTGTGTTCTGTGTTCTACGGCTCAGGTGGCGCAATGACGTCATCGCGCCGCCTGCGCCGGCCTCTGATCAGCTGCAGGCACTCAGCCTGCAGCCTATCAGATAAACGGGGAAGGGCGACGTCTCTCCCTCCCATGTCAGAGCACTATTCATCTGTATCGCTGTCTTGAGGAAGGAAATGCCATACTCGCCGGTATGGGAATTTCATTAAGTTGCCAGAGGATGTCAGCGTTGGGTCGTTTGTAGAATTTGTGGACAGAAGGTGAAGTGTGGCAGGGGTGCCAATGTTGGCACCACGACCTTACATCAACACATGCAGTGTCACAATAAATTGGCCTAGGAAACCCATCGTTGTTGTACAGCCAGACACAGCAAATGTTGCATCTCCCATTGGCCTGCACCCCTTCACCAGCAGTCAAGGCTCCACCACCTCAGCAGAAGGGAGTTGTGTTTCCTTCCTATCATCTTCTGGTCCTGATGTTCCTTTTACTACTGGTCACTTATGTTGCCAGCAATTGATCACAGAGTCAGTTGTAAAAAGATTATAAAAGAAACAGTATGCGTGCACTCATCCAATGGCGCAGAAGCTAAACATACTTCTGTCCAAGTACAGTCTCACCCTTTCCATGTCATTGACTCTGCACCTTTCAGAGAACTGATGGCTTTTGCTAAGCCAAGGTGAAGAGTCCTAAGCCATCATTACTTCTCCAAAAAGGCTGTACCAACCCTGCATACATATGATAAACAGAAGGTTGACCAGTCCTTCAGCTTGTTGGTGTCTTCTAAAGTACACGGCAGTGCCGACGTGTAGAGCTATAACTACAGTCAAGTACAACATGTCTTTAACGGCCCACTGGGTAAGTGTGGTTTCTGCATAGCCACACCAGCAACTTGGCCAGGTGACAGCACTGCTGACTACATTCTCAAGCTGTGATTCTTGCACAATTGTCCTCCTCTTCCTCCTCATCCTCAGCCTTGTCCTTAGCCTCTACTGCAGGCACAATTCGAAGTGCTCCTCCAGCATACCACCTATGCATAAGAGCACGGGAGTGTCAAGCCGAGGAGGAACTGCTTCACATACTTCAAGAGGAAATCGAATCCCGAAGATCGAAACCATGGTAGTTGATCACAAGAAGAACATCGTGTTGGGCACTGCGTCAAGGAGGGCTGACCTATGCACCTTGCATGGCGCAAGTTGTTAATCTGGTTGCAAAGTGGTTCCTGAAGTTTTCTACCCAGCTGCAAGACATCCTGAAAATGGCCAGGAAACTGTTCATGCACTTCAGCCACTCTTACACTGCAAAACACACCCTTCTTGAGCTGCAAAGGCAGAATAGTGTTCCTAAACATCGCCTGATATGCAGCATTTCTACCCATTGGAAGTCTACCCTCCACCTTGGACCAACTATATAAGCAGAGGAAGACCATGAAAGATTTCTTGATGATGCAGGTGGACAGGAGCACTCAAGCAAGAGTCTAATACTCTACTATGCCTCATGCACAGCTTTCCAATCAATTTGCCATGACAGGCCTGGGAAACATCAACAGTTCCCAGGCTGTCATGTAAACCAATCGGAACCATGCGATTTCACTCCCTCTGCCTAACTCCACAGATGCTGTAATCACTATTTAAAGCAGTATCTCAGGAGTTATATGATCTGGTTCGGCAACTTACAGTTAAACACCATCCACCCCGATAAGGGACAATTTTTGGAAGCTTTAGAATATTAAAAAGAATAACACATGTGATGGAGCGTTTTTGTGTTTTTAAACATACAGTTTAGCACTAGTGATGAGCGAAGTTTTCAAAAATTCCATTTCTTTGCTTCGCCAAACTTCAATAAGAAATTTGATTCGTGACGAAGTACAGTACTTCGTCACAAATCACATTCCAATGTATATAGTGGGTGCAATGATGGGGAATGGTGATCGTGCCACCCCTCTATCATTGAACTCCTCAGATATTGCATTCAATGCTGACTGGGGTGTCTGAGAGTCACATTGAGGCCTTTCAGGGTTTTAAACAAACTCAGCTCATCCATTTGATTGTGTAGAGGCAGTCACAACCATCTTGATTGGAGAAAACACACCAAATCTTACGTGTGCTGACTTCACCACGTCATTACAGTGGGTGGACACAGTGACATAGCGAAATGGATTTAGCATATTTTCTTCATCATTATCTTCAATCAAGATAGCTGCTATGGCCTCTCCGTGATCAAGTGGATGAGGTATGTTTTTTTTTTTTTTTACCATTTAAGGAAAAATTGATGCTTTACCATGAAGCACAAGAAAATTTGCCTTAAATTTGTATCGAAGTCCACTTCGTTTAACACTAGTTAACACCGTCAAACATGTTTACCTATGACTATATATGTCATTGTCACTCAGACATTATTTGCTATCAATGTCATTGCATTCAAGAGCTGAGGAGCTGAGGGAGGGGGGAAGAATTGTAAAAAAACAAACAAAAAAAAAAACACAAAACTATAATAGATGTTACATACTAATTTTCAGGGCAATTGGAGCAACTTTAACCCCATTCAAGACCAAGCTAGTTTTTACCATAAAGACCTTTTGCAAATTTGACGTTTCATTTTACATGGTAATAACTTTGAAAAGCTTTTACTTATTCAAGCCATTCTGTGATTGTTTTCTCATTATATATTTGACTCAATATGTTTACCTTTATTTATTTAAAAAAATCCCACCTTTATGGAAAATTTGGAATTGTCCTGCACTCATATGATCATGCTCCGGGATATAAAAAAAATAATAATGTCTTAGTGTCTTCATTTTCTGAAAGCCAATTTTTTTTTTTTTTTACTTTTGGGGCGAATGTCTGATGTAGGGACTCATTTTTTGTGGGATAAGGTGACGGTTTAATTGGTACTACTTTGTGGAACATTTGTCATTTTGATCACTTGACATTTTTATAGAACCAGGTGTTACTTACACAGCAATATGTTGGGTTTTTTTTATAATAATACATGATTTTATGGTGAAAGGGCTTTTTTTTACTTGGAACTTAAATTGTTTTATTATAAAAAAATATATATATCTTTTTTTAACTTTTAGTTGGGACTTCAACTTTCATGGTCTGTTTCAATGCAGTAAAATACATGCTGTAGAGTGCTGCATTGAACTGTCTGTCAGCGTCTTACAGTGTACGATGCTGACAGTTTTAGATACTGATTAGATACTGATGATCTATCCAAAGGATAAAGCATCAGTTAAGAAGAACTGCAGAACCACTTCAATAGATTCTGCCTTTTGTATTCATAGTGGCATTTTAGTCAATTTTATCTACAGTGGTTATCAGAAGTTATATAAGAAATTGAAGTGTCTGTCAGTCAATTAATTCATTTAATAAATTCTTTGTTTGCCATACTTTGTGCATAGAAATTGTATTACTCTCCCACCAATTGTTAAAGGGGTTTTCCAGGCTCTACTATACTAATGACCTACTCTCTGGATAGGTCATCAATATCAGATCCATGAGGTCCGACACTTGGCATTTCCACCAATCAGCTGTTCTCAGCACTTGAATAGGAGCTGAGCTGCATGGCTACTACTCAGTGGATTGAGTCTTGCTTTCGGCTCCGTCCACTGTTATGTTTATGGTGTTGGTGGCTGCCAAAAGTATGTAGAAGCTGTAAAACCCAATGTCATTGAAGAGAAAAATAACAGTACTACTATAAAACATTGTAATTTATAGATTTGGTGCTGATTGACCTCTGTTAAAAATCTCATTCTTGCTGGTTGACTGCCTGTATTTGACTGTTACTGTCAGAGAAAAATCTTTTACATGGACAAAGTTCACACATACACAGACTAAGCAGGAGACTTCTACGGAACAAGGAACAAGAAGAACAAAGCTGGGCAAACAGGTCATAAAAATACAGATTTTGTGTGCATAGCAATAAATGGGATTCCTCAACTCGGAAAATGAGCAACTGGAACACATAAAACATCCATGTGCGATATTACATGTTCATTAGAATTGTTTTCTTAATAGTTAACACTAGCTTTGATGTATCTCTGCTAAAAGTTTGACTCTTGAGCCAACATCACAGGAATTTGATGGAGAGGATTTGATTATTTACACACTTACATGACACAGATGATGGGCATTCTGCATGTATTGACATCTTTATGTCTCCTTGTAGCTGGTTATGTTCAACAGCTGTCAAATGTTTATTACTGTCAGTTATCACTAATGCATGGACAGGCAAGATCCACCACAGCCAACATGACTCTTTCATATAGGCTTTCCCCTTTGCCTCCTTGTAGCAAGGCCCCTTGTGGCAAAGACCTTTATGATATTTATATGCCCACGTAGGGCATATGGAAAAATTTGTAATGTATACACCTTTTGGAGGAATTCCATTGGGACCGCCCTAACAAACAAGTTTGGTTACTGGTAATGATTTTTTGCTCCCTGTAGAAAGATAACACTTTGAATTTGAGGTTAAGAGCAATGTTAATATTAGGTGTCTATTGTGTCAACTTAACAGGACGTTATCCTGGCAGTCCCCTGATTTTCACCCTTTTACCCCTATACATAGATCTTGACTTTGTTGCTGGGGAACCACCAGGCTGCTACCTCTTAGAGCAGTCTTTGCATGATTGGCACCTGACCCACAGGGATCAGAGACACAGATGCAGAGCTCCAAGGAGTCAGGCAGAATTATAGTCTGGGGCAGACCAAGGGCAGGGCAGGCAGAGTGTGTGCTATATTGTAAAAAGTTGGAGGTCAGGGCAGGCAGTGACAAGTTGATGCTAAGCAGAGAGCTAGAATCCAGTAAACAGGTAGAGTTAGGTACATGGGCAGACAACAGAAAAGACGCTTTTGCAGGATACTAGCATGCTAGAACACATATAGAGGAAGGTGCCTTAAATACCCCAAAGTAGCCAGCCATAGCTTTAAGCAGATTAGTATGCAAGCTCACATGCCTTTAAAGAGCCAGAGGGAGTGTGCCCAGCCTATTAGCACAGGAATTTAGAGGGACATATTAATATCAAGATTTAACATAAGGTTGGTTGTTGGAATTCTCCAGTAATGGAAAACATCATCTGGTTGATACCATGACAGTACAGAAAGATTAATATTAAAGTGTAACAGTCATATATTTTTTTATTTGTGTAATGTGTAGGGGCAGTGATATTGACCATTTTAGTAATATACTTTAATTACTGAAATCATACATTTCAACTAGAAAAATAGCTCTAAAGTGGCCCATTTTGAGCCTTAGCAATGTCTCCCTGTCTTCTGTTTACATAACACAGTGTTGAGCAAGTCTCCACAGTTATGTAAACAGAAGACAGAGGAGCGTTGCTAAGGCTCATAATGGGCCACTTTAGAACAATTTTCTAGTAGAAATGTATGATTTCAGTAATTAAAGTATATTACAAAAATGGTCAGCATCACTGCCACTACACATTACAAATAAAAAAAATATGAGAGTTACACTTTAAGGATTTAACAATCAGTCATCATTAGAGATGAACAATGTTTTCAAAAATTCAATTTGGAAACTTCGCCAAATTTTTCCCAAAAATTAGATTCAAACTGAAGTAACTTATGACAAAGTGCATCATAAATCAGCTATTTTCCGGCTGCAGGGAGTATGTATCTCAGTGTACATCACTGTGCATTGCAGAAACATGGATAGTTAGTCCGCTGTCATGAAAAATGTTCTGTTCGTCAGTACGATAGGCAAGTGACAGGTGTCACTCTTGGACAGGTGGCTCTTAGACTCAGTTCACACTTCACTTATTTGGTCAGTTACGGATCAAAAACTGACCAAATAACTGAAGGCTACAGGTCAATGTTAGCGTCCGGTATAATGTACATAACCATGCTGTAGCCCACATTCTACTATAGCGTGAAAGAGCGTTCTCCTTTTATCTGCTGATTCCACATAGATTTCTACAGAACCTGCCCCGTTAGATGCTGATACAGGTAGTGGGCCCATGACACAGTGGAGAGGGTGTCATCAGTAAGTTTGCTTTGACATTACTGTTTATTTTTCCCTTCTTCTGATCCGTGAGAAGAACAACTCAAAAAAATGGATCCTAGTGGAATTACCTATGTAAAAAACAAGGGATAAAACCAAATATGTGAAAAATAGAGCGCTATTTCACCACAATTACAGAATCCTAGTGCAATTACTTATGTAAAAAAACAATGTGGACACCTTAAAAGCAGTAGTAACAGAGTTCTATTTCAACCCAATTACAGGATCAAGGCCTAGAGGTATTACTTATGTAAAAAACATAAGTAAAAAAAAAAAAAAAAAGCATCTCTGTGAAGGGATTCATCGCCCGACAGGCGTCTTGGATAAACTGCCACTGCCTGACTTTAAAACAATACATGCTCTCTGCTGAGGTGGTCTGGTGCATGACAAAATCATTCACTGCTTTCCTCTGCTCGTATAGACACTTTAGCATGTACAAAGTTAAATTCCAGTGTGTTGGAATTTTGCATATTAAGCAGTAAAATGGCAGACTGTTCTGTTGCTTCAGGTCTAGGTGAGCGTTCCTCATCATGTAAGAATGGCTGACCACAATATAAGCAGATTTGTCCCTGCCAGTTCTAGTGGAGGTTTTAGCCGTACATTGCTTTCACTCTTTATTGCCACTGTGGCCATCACCTTCTCCTAAGATTTCCCCTCCTCCTCTTTGGCATGTGTCATTAAAATAGAAGCCTTTCAGAGGTTAATCAGGGTTTTAAAAAAAAATCTACACTCACCTTATCTATTTGCTCACAGAGAGGCGGTAATGGCCATCTTGATTGAAGATAATGCTGTTACCGGACCCGGCCAGCGAGCTGACGTTGTGATGAGATTTTGCATAGTTTCTTCAATCAAGATGCCTGCGATAGCCTTTCTGAGAGCAAATTGATGAGATGAGTATGTTTTTTTGTTTTTTTTACCGCAATCTCAGGACACCACAACGCACAAGGAAATTTGGCTTTGTGGCGAATCAATTTTTTCCTGAAATTCAGATCAAAATCAGTTCACTTGACTTTGATTCGCTCAACGCTAACCACTACCAACACAGCTATGCATAAGTTCTGATACTTTTTCTTAATATGCAGATTAATGAGGACATCACCATTTCTCTTTTTTAACCGAAGCTCCACTCATTTCTGTGGCCAGCTCCTCCTGTCTGCTTTGATTGACAGGGCCAGGCAGTGGTAAAACAATAAAGGAAGCGCTGGCTACATAAAGGACAGGGACCTGGGTGCAAAAAGGAAAACGCTGACAACATTATTGTACTAAATGCAGAATTTGGTTGAATATTAAGAAAAAGTATCATACTTTGGAAACAGAGCCTCAGATCAACAAAAGAAAAACAGTGTTTTAATCAGGTGAAGTACAGCCATGAGTCTAGGCCAGGGAGCGTAGACTAGGGATCAGCAACCTGCGGCACTCCAGCTGTTGTGAAACTACAACACCCAGCATGCTAGCATGCTCAGCTGTTCTTCTAACTCCCACAGAAGTGAATGAAGCATTCTGGACATTGTAGTCTCTGAACAGCTGCAGTGTCGGAGGATGCTGATCCCTAGTCTAGGCAAATAGTTGGATAGGGAGGATGCTTGTGACAGATTCCCTGGTGCAGCAGTAGAATGGAGGATATTATTTAGTAGTACTGATAGTGGCATAGTTATAGGGGTATCAGCAGTCTCAATCAAGGCTGGGCCCCCCTTGCCAGTGGCACACCACCAATGGCACACCACCAATGATGTATTGCCATCCTCTGGATGGTGATACTTTTAGGTGCTGCTGTAGGGCAAGAGAGCGATGCTCCCCACACCACCATTTCCTCTGGAAGGTTACCGGTCTAGACTCTGTAGCCTATCAGAGGACAGCACAGGCCTCATAATGCTGTAATCATCATTGCACAGTCTGAGCCAAGCTAAGGAAACAGGCTGGAAGAGTCCTGCACTGCATTGTTGACAGCTGTATGGTGGTAAATATTTGAGTTTATTGTTTTTTTATTTCACATCATGCATGCTATTGGGCCACCATGGGCTGGGAGGAGCACTACAGGGCATCTACAGAAGGCACTTAATTGTAGTTTTTTTTGCTGGCACACAGAAGGAGGCATTTTTGTACTGGCACACATTTTAAGTGGGCATTTTATGTATTGGCACACATTTATATGGGGGTATTTTTGTACTGGCACATGTTAGGGGCAGTTTTCTACTGGTACATATTATAAGGAGAATTATTACTACTGTGTGACTATGGGGAACAAGATTACTAGTATGGGTACTATAGGGACATTATTCCTACTGGGGGCACTGTTAACACTTAAAGCACTCTGGCAGATAAGTATTTCTATTGGTGGGGAACACTATTACTGTGGTGGGCACCCTGGAACACTATCAGCTTAGCACAGCATTATGTATACACTATTAATGTCAGGGGCACCATTTACTGGGCACCGTTTTTTTAGGGCACTATGTACTAATTATTATTTTTAGACTGTTTTGGGAGTGGCAGTGATGTGTAGAATGTGTGTAGGCCAGAAAAATGCAGTGGGGGGGGGGCTTACCACCCAGATGAGCCAATCAATGCTGCAACAGGCAGGGGGGTGCCCCAGCATAACGAGCATGTCTATGCCAGGCTGTGAATGAGGGTGGTTGAGTCTTACAGTGTCTAACAGAAAAAAAAAAAAAAAAAACTTGTATCATACTGAAGGGAAAGACTCGGATTACAAAGAAGAATTGTAGGGGTCATTTATGAATAGATATATGCAAATCTGTGGCGTATAGCTGTCGCAAATTCGGTTGCAAAGGGGATTTGTGACTGAATCTGCAACTTCTTCCACATCCATGCCACGTATGCTGCTCTAAAAATGGTGCATGCCGTGGGGAAGGGGGAAGACCAGTTGGCCCATCTTATTTATAATTTTCTAAGCCTGTTTTATGCCTAGAAATTTATCTAAATCCATGCAACCAAGGGAGCTGGAGTAGATTTAGGCTAGCAGTGGATGCACCTTATGTAGAGGCCGGCACCCCTTTTGACCACCTCCCACCATATCATGGAGCTAGCTCCCACAGTAGGTATTTATCTTTCTCTTCCACTTCCTCCTCTATGGACATGATTCCATCATCAAGTTGTCCTCTACCAGTTTCCAAAACATCAATTTTGTCAAAATGAACCAAGCCTGAAATAAGGAGGATTTTGACACTCCTCAGGCTGAGGTGGATAAACAGGTACGGGTGCTGCTGCCTGCATCATTCCAATGCTGTCTGTCTGCCTACCATCACGCTCTGTATGGCTGCTGCAGCCTCTATCATGCCACTAATGCGACCTGCTGACCATCATCTTCCGTAAGGCTGCCACTTCCTCCAACACGCTGCTGCCAACATGAACCATATGGCTGCTGCTGCAGCCGCTGCTTCCTCAGCTGCTGCTGGTCTTCACTGTTAATCTCATGCTACCACCACCATTAACGCAAAGCATCTGCTACCACTATTACTACTACTACTATTGCTACTACTACCCATAGACAGCCTTGTATGTTCCATGCTATGCTGCTTCTGCTGCCTCCACTATTGCGGCCTCATGATACCATATCCATACGTACCCTTCCCACATCCACACTGCACTGCTGCTGCTCCCAATTAAAAGGGAGAATTATTTTAGGCTTGTTCACAACTAGCCACTTTTTCTTCTGACAATAAAACCCCGGTAATTAAACTACCCATGTAGTCTTTAGAAATACTAAAATCTCTACAGTATAAACACACAGCATTCTTTTTTTAAGACTACTAGTAAAAAAACTGTGCAATCAAAGGCAGGTTCGCATATACGTTATGGAATTGCATTATTATATAAGATAATTCTAATGGAAAATAACAGAGTTTTGGATGGAATGCAAAATGGAAGCATTTAATAGGCATTCCGTTTTGCTCCGTCCTAATACATGTCTATCACCACAAATAATAGTTCTGTTTTGTTTCTTTATATATGACAGAATAAATAGTCCTGTAAACAGGACTATTTTTTCTGTCATGTATAACGGAACAAAACAGAAAATGTAACTGTTATTTATGGGGGAGTAAAATTAAACGCTTCCATTTTGCATTTTGTCCTAAAACTCCATTATATTCCGTTATAGAACCCTATAACGGAATTCCATAACGCAAATGTGAACTCTCCCTAGGAAATCCATGAATGGGATGTATAGAAGATTCCTTTTAGAATTGTTTCTCTTGCATAGTATTTTGGGATCTATTTTCACTTTTAATAACAGTACATGTATGATAAAGAACCAATATATTGCCTATGAGGTAAGTGATGCATTACTCTCTGCTAAAACTATCCTGTATGTCCCAATATAAAATCATATGTCTCTGTTTATTCAAAGAAAGTTTGTGTATAGCTGTACAAATGTTAACATAGTCTCCAGTGAAAGTAAGGGAGAGTTAGATCAGAATTAATTTAGCAAAAAGTATGGGGGTCATTTATTATCAGATATACGTCAGTAAAAATGTAAAAATGACAGGAAAAACTATATTTATGTTATTTTTACTGAAAAAAAATAAAAACCTGTTACAAAAACTTCAGAATGCAAGATTATTGCTTTATAGTAGATGATGAAATTTGATGTAGGAGGGTGCCTACTGTTAGTTTTTCACCCAAGGGCTCATGTAAACCTGAGGCAGTTCCTGTGTTCGTTCATGGACATACACTGTAATCAGAGAATTTAGTTTGCATTTTTTATGTTTAATGAAGAGTTAAAACTAAGGTGAAATTGGATATTCTACACCTGGAAATTCTTCCCTTTACTTTATTTGGACTGCACCTTTATTAATGCTGGAGGTGTGGAATCGCGTTAAATTCACGGTAACATTTCACGCCTTATCTATGAACTTATCTCCAATCAATATTTACGTAAAGGGCTTTTGCCAGATTTCATTTCATTATCAGCTCTATAATTCCTTAGTCCATAGTGGTATAGACTGATAAACTACAAGTGTCGCCCTAATATTTATTGTCTTGACGCAATGAAGGTACTGTAGATTCAATTTTTTTTTTTTTTTTTTAAGAAGACCAAATGGGTGCATTGATTGTTGAATGGTCATATTTAAAGTATATTTCCTATAAAAAAAATTATCTTTAAAAATACCTTGAAAAAATCCATCAAATGTGATAAAAATGTACAATTATACATAAGAACTTGCACACTTCTGTCTGTAGTACGGCACATAACCATAATCAGCCGCTCATTTCTGTTTGAGGAACCAATACACAAATCGTGTTACCCTCTATGATATGAATCCTAAAGAGTAGTCACTAGTCCTACTCATATTATGGACTTTGGGCTAGACAGGAGTGTAGCAATAGGGTGGTGCAGAGATAGAAGTTGTAAGCAGAACCTGGTATCCGAGGAAGCCTAAATTCCCTTAAAGAGATTTGTCACTTTCAGACAAAGGGGGTAATTAATCAATCCGAAATAAGCAATATGCAACTTCTCCCCATTTACGCCAGGTCTAAAATTGTGGGGGTGGCGTGGACAGATAAGAGAATGGAACAGCGGGCCTGCGCCTCTTCATAACTTTGGTGGATCCACCACCAGCTTAGGGCATTATTTAGACCGACGTCTAACACACCGGTTTTAACAAATGTGCCCCAAAATGTCTAAAATACTTTAAAGGGGTTGCCTGGCCTTGGAGACGACAACCCCTTTTTCCAGACTTGTTTCCCCTCATTGATGTGAGGTACCATTCAAGTCTCTGCGACCACTGAGGCCTGTGATTGACCACAGCAGTCATGAAACCCAGTGACTGGAACTGAAGCAGCAGCAGGTCCATGGGACAGGTGAGTCTTCGTTGTTTATGTTTAGGGACTTCAGGGACACAGGTCCAGCCCAAAAGGGCCATAGGTTCCATGGTTGGACAACCCTTTAAACCTGTGAGTACTGACATGCAATAGCAAGACCTAATCACCCTCATTTATTTCTTATTGCAGCACCACAGTACAAGATGCACCACTACCAATGGATCTGTTAATGTAAACAGGTTACTCTGTCAGCAGCCACATCCATAGCAATCAGGATGGCAGTGGTCATGTGATTTACCCATTGGACAACTTCTTCAGCTGTATCCTTTTTTGCACCAATGCAGAAAGTGTTCAGCACATGCGTAGATATAGTTTATGTAGCAGAACAAGCTATATATGCCCATGCACTATATTTTTTTGGCACTGGCATAGATGGGAACACTGGAAATCAAACGACCACTGCTGTCTTGATTGTTATGGGCACAGTGGTTGCTAGCATCAACTTTTTCCACACAAATCCATGGGGAGCAAGGATCTTCAACTGAAGTGTTGTAGTAAGGAATGGTGGGATAGTCAGAACTTCTGTAATAATGTCCACCAGGTTTATGCATTTTAGAGATTTGGTCAGAAAGGGGACAACACTTGCCAATATTAAAAATAGTACATGGTTCCCCTGTTACAGATTCATGTTACACCTCTAGGCTTACTGCAAAAGATCAAAATTAAAAAGCTCAATTAAAGCTGTTACCATGGAGTAAAGGGAATAAAATATTTACATTTTGATAATAAAATAGTAAATGGCTTCATAAGGGTTTATAAAAATGCAAGATGACTCATCTCAAATCTGAAACATGTCACTGAGCCAAACCCAACAAACGTCCTTCTGACGTAGATGGACTTGGGTTTTTCTTGACACAAGCTGATACAGTTTTGCCAAATATACGGCTTCCCTGATTAGCATGAGTGGACTTCCAAAGACTGGCACTTGTCAGGAACACAATGGACATCCTTTATTGGCGATCAAACCTTGGCAAAGTATTTTGAACAGTTTTCCAAGTTTACTGACAAGGTACGGTAGATTTCTCCGTTGCTAGATTTCTAACAGCGAACACACAAAGCCATATAAAATAATGTCAGGAAATGGGAATACCATCAGATATCTGGTCTGTATTTTCCCTGTTAGGGGCACAAACTAAGGATATCGGTACAAAACCAGTGATACCCCACATTTTTAAAAGGAAAACCGTTGGTAAGAGCGTGGAAAGTGTCAATAAAATTGTGATAAAAGTCGCCAACAATTCTTGATTTCAAACCTTGACAAACCTCTATGAACCATATTATAACTCAATGGGATCAGTTTGTCACTGTTTGGATCCTCCGGACAATCTGTGTTAGCATCATGGCTTCTGTTATCAGCTACAAGTGCTATCGTTATTTGTATTATACAGCATTGTCCTCCACTAAATGTTGAACTAGCCGACCAGTGTACCAGAGGATCTTCAGGTGGGCCAATACCATAGTGATCCCCAAAGGTCCAGGAAATAAAAACAATTGGAGATGCCTTTGGAGCCAATCACTGGGCACCAGGTATTACTTCTTTGAATCAAAACCTATTATATTTATTGATGATATGGGGGTTGGGCTCTGAAAATAATTTCCTCTGGTGAGCCCTATACAACATTTAATTAGGTAACATGCTCTTACCAGATATTTCTGCTCACTGCACTTTGTCAAGCCTTCTATGTCAGGACACCAGTCGTGACCTTATAAGCTCCTCCTGGAACCATCACTATAGTTATGAAAAGAAACACACTTAAATAATTTTTATAATTTCAATTTAGAGGACACATATCGTTAGTTCGCATAATCCATCTAGCTTCCCTTTGTAACAATAATCTGTGATGATCTCCTCCTTTTAATGCCTGGGAACCTCAACACACCAGCATCCCCACATGTTCCTCTCTTAAATGTTCATTGAGTCAAGGTGATCCTTTTCCTGTAGTGACTGATCTCATTTGTTCCATATTTCTCATAAAGACATCTAATTGTATTCCCTATGTAGAACCTACTGCAGGGACATAAAATAACATACAACTACTAATTTTGTTTTGCTGTTGATAAACTGATGCACTATGTGATGTGTCCCACCTAGTTTCAGATTCCCAGTTCTCAATATATTTGTAGAAACCAAACAACACCCACATCTAAAGCTTCCTTGAGGTACCGTCATATCCAACCACTTGTTTTTAGGGTTAATAAATTGACTCTGCACCAACAAGTCTCTGATAGCCTTCTGAAACTCACCAATGGTCTACAGAGATACCCTTTCTTTCAAGCTCACATCATTCTTGAGAATGTGCCAATTACTAAAAATTGTATGACATATAACAGCTGCTAGAGGGCTATACTTAAAGGGAATGTGTCACCCCAAAATTTATCTGACAGTTAAACCAGATAACACATATCCTTTTTTGTTTTATCTGTTTTTATTTTCAGATTTTTTTAAATTCTATTTCCTGAATCTAAGCCACATGATCCATAGACACAATGGTCTTGATCTGACCCTATTGACCTATGGGAGACTTTTCTAGACATGCTCTGGGACTGGGGAGAGGTCAAAGTTTTAATGAGTGGTGCCACTTCTTTCTTAAAGGAATCAATTTTAGTCACAAAAATTAGACCACTTTTCAAACGATATCTGTGTGTAAACTGGATACAGCACATTAAAAATGGTGCCATTGCTCAATCTGTATATTTTGTAAAGAATATTTAACAGGAAATGATGCTTTATTGATCTTTAAGCAGATATTTCACTAGAAAGTGGATTTTAATGCATGACTTCCTTTTAAGACTTGTTTAATCTTCTAGTCTCTGACATTAGGTAATTGACTAGAAAAAAGATTTTATGTTATGTTAAGATCAAAATGTGAGATAAAATATCATGTTAGAAAACTGAAAAGTCCATTGTTGTTTTTAAATACAGCTTCAAACACGATGTCAGTTTTTATTTATAAAAATTCTGGTGCCATGACCCACCAGTTGTTCGAATGAACGAGTAGAAGTATTTTGCCACTTTAATTCCCATCATCTTCTTCTACCTTTCCAAATGGAGGTGGCATGGGCCATGTATGGACTGTAGACATTATACACAGTTGAGTCATATAATTATGACCACTTCCTATTTTCGGCATTGGTATTGCATAACTCATGAAGGAAGCCATGTGTGGTGAGGTGGCATGGGTAAAATAGTGAGTGGTAGAGATGAGCGAATCATTCAAAAAATTATTCGCCGAACATTCGCCGAACTTTTCCTAAAATTCGTATATTCGACGAATAGATTCGTTGTATTTGCGTACAAAATATACGTTATTATGTGCTATTAGCGAACATTCGCTCACTAATAACGAACGTTCAATTACAAAATGTACGCAACTTCTTAGAAGACGTATTCATGAGCGTACAAATAGCTTACGAATCTCAGCGTACTATTGTCTAAGCGATTACGTAATACGCAGGCACCTACGAGGAGAGGCCGCGGCGTGCACTCCTCAGAGGCAGAGCGAATATTCGAGACATATATATATGGTAAAGTGCAAATACATTATTATAGGTATAATATAAAAATTTTAAATATCACCTACCTAGTATGCTCACGGACACGTTTAAGTCTCTTTTCTTCTGACGCTTGTCATAGAACTGGAGCAGAGTCCCAAACTCAGTCGCAACTTGTAATCCACAAAGGTAAAATTGTAATCCAAATGGGTAAAAAAAAAGCAGCAAAGGTTCCTTAAAAAACCCTCTTTCAAGGGGCTCGCCAAATAACCTGAAAAGGGGGAAAAAGGGATGAGGCGCACGAATGCGCAACTTAATTTCCTGAGTTGCCTCGTCATCCTCCTGCGCTGGAGAAAGGGGCGGAACTACCAGGGAGGAGTCTGCATCGCTGAATTGAATTCATACGCAATAGCGTATAGAGTAACTACCAGGAAAAAGTCTGCATCGCTGAATTGAATTCGTACGCGACAGCGTATAGAGTAACTAAATTATACGTAGAATAGCGTAT
This sequence comes from Rhinella marina, assembly GCA_900303285.1. Taxonomy (NCBI): domain Eukaryota; kingdom Metazoa; phylum Chordata; class Amphibia; order Anura; family Bufonidae; genus Rhinella; species Rhinella marina. The sequence goes on from ONZH01008357.1 coordinate 130,116, forward strand.
AATTTAGCGGACAAACTATGTAGCGAATGCGTACAAAAGCGAAGCGAATCACCTAATATTCAGATTCGCTTCGCAGCTGAAAAATCCCAAGATTTGATACGAATCTACGAAGCGGCAAATAGATTCGCTCATCTCTAGTGAGTGGGTATATAAGGTGTGTGATAGGCTGTCTACACACATATCATGGCTGTCATGGGTAAAATAGGCAATTTATCAGCATTATGTCACGACAGTATACAGTATACTGTCAGAAAGCCGGGAGTCAGGAAAACCAGAATGTATCTCAGGGAATAAACGCAAGCATTGCACCAGAAAAACTAATAACAGGCAATGTGAAAGGCAGTTGCCATCTTTAAATAGCCCGCCCAGGACCATGTGATGTGGCCAGCATCACATGACCTGAGGCGGAGCATGCTGTCAAAACAATATGCAAAGTAGCCATGTGGTGTGATCAGCACCACATGGCTAAAAACCCAACAAAATAATTAACTGATGAAGTGATGGCTGACCAGACCAGCACTTCAATTCCCTACTGCTCATCTCTAGGGGGGCGGAGAGGTCTGGCAACGCTGCACGGAGGGAGCGCGTCGCCGGCCTCCCGTGACACATTACAAAAACAGATGATTATTTGCTTTCAGGCCAAGGGTGGCAGCATTTTTGACACTGTGCTGTGAACTGTTCTAGAGCTGCTGCGTTGAAAGTGTATCGTGAGTGGACAAATGGCACCATTGCGAATAACCAGCTAGGAATCAGGGAGCCCCATTTGCCATTGATGTGAGAGGTGAACGTTGACTTCTAAGGTGCACAAAGGCAGAATGACACAGTGGCGTAGCTCACCAACAAAATTAACAAGAAATATGTCTAAAACAATAGTTCTGCAAAATGTATTGCATATGGGGCTCCAAAGCAGACAGATGGTGTGGAATTGAACCTCCGCTGTTTGGCAGTGGGTTGCCTCCTCAAATGAATTACATTTTCAGCTTCATTAAATGGATGGGCATTCGTGTGTCAGCTGAGAAACACCCTGCGACCATTTCTGGAAGAACACATGTTGGCAATGGCAGCGTTATGGTCTGGGAAATGTTTTTGTGGCATTCTCTGGGCCCATTCATCCATGTGAAAGGCACTCAACTGATATGGGTTGAATCCATCCTTGCAGATCACGTACATCCATACATGCTGCTTGTCTTCCATAGGTCAGATTGGAGCTTCCATCAAGACAATGCAACATGTTCCACAAATAGAAATGTCCGACATTGGTTGGAAGAGCATGACCAAGACTTGCAAATATTACCCTGGCCCTCTAATTCTTCAGACTTGAACCCAATTGAGCATCTATACTATAGATCACTCTATAGATCATCCCCTATTATGATCACTCTATAGATCCTCCCCTATGCACCTTCCAGCAGCTATGAGATGCACTGCAGTCAGCATGGCTTTACATACCTGTGACAACCTACCAGAACCTTACTCCCAGCCTGTCAAGCTGCTGTAGGTGCTGCACACGGCATTTACTCTGGATATTAGCTGGTGGGCATAATATTGTGACTCATTTGTGTAGTAGCCCAAATACGTCGTCCAAGAAGAACCAGAAAAGCTTAAAAGCTTATGGCATCAACACAGTTTTAGACCTAAATGATCAAATAATAATTTTATGATCCTTAGGACACCAAAATCAATTTTTATGGTGTTTTTTTTTCAGGAAACTTAGGACCGTTTTTTAATGCCAATAATGGTACAGCCAATTTTAATTTTTTACATTTTTGTTTTTTTAAACCCCACCTTCTAAGAACCATAACTTTTAAAAATGTTTTTAGTCTTCACATAGCTGCTTGAAGTCTTATTTTTTGTGGGACAAGTTATGTTTTTTAATGTCATCATTTCATTTATCATAATTTGTATTGGAAAATTATTTTAATAAAAAACAATTTGAACATTTAAATTGAAATATATATATACAATTACTCCTTGTTTTTTGTGTTTTGTGTTTTCTTAGTTCACTGTGAGCTAAAATGACATGACAACCTTATTCTTCAGATCAGAGTGATTATGGCAATACCAAAATTATACAGTTTCTATTATGTTTTACCAATGTAGGGACTTTTTTTGCACTAAGTTTTAGTGATTGTTAGTGCCATTTTGGGGTATTTTTGGCTTCTTGATAACGTGTGTTCATTTTTGACGGTGTGAAGTGACAAAACAAAAAAAGAAAATCAGCTATTATATTTTTTTCCCATTACATCATTCACGGCAAATTTTTATATTTTAAGAGTTATGACATTTTTGTACCTAATAATACCAATGATGTTTTTTTGTTTGTTTTTTATGTGTTACATTTCAAAAGGGGTGTGGATTTTTAATGTTTTCGTGTTTTTTAATTCTTTTAAAAAATATTTTTTCACTGTACATTTGTACACTGTATAAAAAAAAACCCGAAGCATTACTTGCTAGGGTCAGACTGACACAGCAGAGTATCAGAGGGCTATATGGTGGGCCCAGGGTTTGACATTATAATGTTTAATAGCAATAGCATGGGGATTATTACTTTTTTTGAGGGTTAATACACTTACTTACACGTATTGCATACCTCTGCACAGCTGTACGGTGGGTGCTGAAGGGGAGGCAGTTTGGCACTGCCTGGCATAAAGATAAAATGGTTCAGCATACCAGTGATTACTGTCTTGACAGCCTGAATGATGGAATGTTGAGCAATATAACTTCAATATAATATGTGACATACTGAACTAGGAATGGCTTTTATACAATCAAAACAAATTCATTATAAAATGGGCATTTGCAGCCACTGCGTGAGTCATCTATGTATGTGTATCCCACAGCACAACATGGCAACAACGTGAATGTCTGCTTTCTCTGTGTAAAAGTTTAGACAGGTGAAAAATAATATATATAGATATATCTTCGCAACAGTTGGCACTTTGTGATATTATGATCCAAATTCCCTGCATAGGTTTAGAAATAAAATACATAGTTCTGGCTGTCAGAAGTAACCGCTAGAGGAAGGTATACAGTATACAAGCACATAAGCTCAGGAAGAGAGCTCTCCTCATGTCCTGATCTTGTCCTGCCTGCAACTTTTTCTGCCTCTGCAAGGTATGTCCAGATGCTGAGGCTGCCTCTGCTGTGTGTGTTCCACTGCCACTGCCTTTACTTTGTGTCCCACCGCTATCATTACCATCTTGATCATCACCTTCTATAGGTCTGTCCAGGGGAACAGAAAGAGGTGGTAGTCTAGCTTTGTTTGAAGAGGTATCTGGCACAAACATTTTATGGGAGCCTTGGGTCTGCAAACAAAGGGAAGGGGTTTGTCATATTTAGGTGCTCTGATCTTAAGTCTGGAATGTTTAGGTGATCTGAGTGAGCCCATATACAGTTTACAGGTTTATTTAAACAAGTGGAGTTTCTCTTTGGTCTGCATGTAGGGATGGTCTGAGATCTGTATAAAGAGGAAGAATATGGTCTAGTTCAGGGGTCAGCAACTTCCGGCACTCCAGGTGTTGTGAAACTACGTCTCTCCCATCATGCACACTTGCTTGCCTAAATATAGTTTTAGGGTATACAGTGGAAATATTGAGTGCCACGTAATCCGTACCCATTATAAAGTGCCTGATGTATCATACAAAGGAGACCACTGGCCCCATTTTTCTAATGTTTTTCATCTAATGTTTTTTATTTGGGGTTCAACACATGCTGTCCATTGTTTTCATTGGTATTCTTACCAACAAATAAGAAGGAACTGCAAAAAGTTTCATATATATATATATATATACATATTTATACACAGTGGGGGGAAACATCATGCTTTGGGGCTGTTTCTCTGCAAAGGGACCATGATGACTGATCCATGTACATGAAAGAATTTATGGGGCCATGTATCGTGAGATTTTGAGTGCAAACCTCCTTCCATCAACAAGGGCATTCAAGATGAAACATGGCTGGGTCTTTCAGCATGACAATGATCCCAAGCACACCGCCAGGGCAACGAAGGAGTGGCTTCGTAAGAAGCATTTCAAGGTCCTGGAGTGGCCTAGCCAGTCTCCAGATCTCAACCCCATAGAAAACCTTTGGAGGGAGTTGAAAGTCCGTGTTGACCAGCAACAGCCCAAAAACATCACTGCTCTAGAGGAGATCTGCATGGAGGAATGGGCCAACATACCAGCAACAGTGTGTGTGCAAACCTTGTGAAGCCTTACAGAAAACGTTTGACCTCTGTCATGGCCAACAAAGGATATATAACAAAGTATTTAGGTGAACTTTTGTTATTGACCAAATGCTTATTTTCCACCATAATTTGCAAATAAATTCTTTAAAAATCAGACATTGTGATTTTCTGGATTTGTTTTCTCATTTTGTCTCTCATAGTTGAGGTCTACCTATGATGTCAATTACAGGCCTCTCTCATCTTTTAAGTGGGAAAACTTGCACAATTGGTGGCTGACTAAATACTTTTTTCCCCACTGTATAGTGATCCCTCAAGATACAATGGCCTCAGGATACAATATTTTCAGCATACAATGGTCTTTTCTGGCCCATTGTAAGTTGAAACTGGACTCAACATACAATATACAATGCCTTAGATCCAACCAATCAAGGCCACTTCTCTGGTAAAACAGCTGTATTAGTTGCTAGTTAGCAGTTGTCCCTGACTATTATATGTAAGGACTTGTTTTATCTTTCTTAGTTATCTGCTTATTTTTCTCAAATCTTCATTTTCTCTTATCTTGGATTATATTTTGGGGCTTTGGAAACGATTACTGAACTTACAATGGTTTCAACATAAAATGGTCCTCCTGGAACCAATTAATATTTTATCTTTTACATCTTTTTCAGTTTTACATCTCAAAACAAGAGTTATAGCACATGAACAGTGTAAAAAAATAAAAATAAAAAACAGGAGCTTTAGCACACCATCCAGTTTAAAGACCATGGCCAAACTTAGTCTGCTCTTTAACAAGCCATGCGAGGGAGCCCCAGACCCCTCCTCATGGGAAGGACCTGGAGGGGTCTCTAAAGAGGCTTGGAGAGAACCGATGATATCTCTCCATAGTTGCCACACCTTGAGAAACTTTGTCATGGGTCCTGTAAGGTCTCTTTCACACGAGCGGATTCAGTCAGTGTAGGAGAGCCAAGCCCCGTTCTGGACAGAAGAGGCACATATCATTAACATAATTAATAATGCTCCATGCCTCTCTGTAATCTTTTTCTACAAAATCACAGTGACAACTTTATCTCACTGTGATTTTGTAGTAAAAAGATCACAGAGAGGCACAGGGCATTATTAATCATGCTCCGTGCCTCTTCTATCCAGAACGGGGCTTGGCTCTCCTACACGCTGCGGATTTCTCTGACTGAATCCGCTCGTGTGAAAGAGCACTTAATCCAACTGGAAATTTCCTCAAATTGGCAACTCTGATTAACCTTAGAAATCTATTCCAGCACGGCAGGAGGTCATGTGTTTGGCCAATGCAAAGGGATGAATGATTTTGCAGATGCCAATAAACGTGTGTTAATATTTTTTAGGGATGAGCGAACCGAACCGCAACGAACCAGATTCGTTACGAACTTTGCCAAAAGTTCGGTTCATCACCGAACCGAACTTTGAGAAAGTTCGTAACGAATTTGGTTAAAATAACAAACAGTTGCTGAAAGGCAGGTTAACTTGCCTTATTTACGGGTGCCTTTACAATGGGATGCTTTTTTGGGGTTCTCTGCTGCCTAAAATCCACAGCGCATCGTTGGCTGATTTTATGCCACCTTCAGTACTATGGGGCTGGACGCAAATACCCAGTTCAGCGCAGAACTGCGTATGTCCAGACGGCACCATAGTACTGAACGCCATTTGGTGAATGGTATAAAAATGCCCTGTGGATTTTACTCAGCAGACCCGCAGCCACATGTGAAGGAAACCATAGGGTGAGGTTTTTTGGGAGTGACCAAAGAGAGGGCGGGAAGGTCACTCCCATACCCCATCAGGGGTTTTTCCCCTACCCACTTTAAAAGATAAGTCCAGGCAAGTAATAACTTTCTGTGCCCTTATTTGACCCAGAAACTTATAAATTGCCCGGACTTATCCTTTAAGCCAGCTGGTGACAGCACTAAAAAAACACAAAAGCATACATCCATTGGGTTGGGTGCTGCACTCGGTTAGGACATCAAACTGGTGTAACAAAGATATATATATATATATATGTCTCACCAACAGCCATAGGCCCAGATTCAACAGGTTTGACACCAGAGTAGTTGCGTCAATTTGTAAAGCGAGTGCCAGTGTGGTGTCCATTTCATGAAAATTGGACACGTATTTTTGGATAATGAAACTGGCGCAAAGCCTTCTTGAATCTGTGCCTTTTTAAATGTCTTTCTTCACCTCATGGATTCTGTGAGGTTGTCTGTCTATTTAACCGTATCCGTATCCTACTAGACTAGCTGTAATGTTAGAGGGTTTTTTTTAACGTTGACTGTCCTGTGCTGAACTCTACATCAACATTTTGTCATGTATAAAAACTGATTTTTACGAGCGTGCATATTCTTAGCTTCCAACTTCAGTTCTCTGTACTAGGCCCTTCTGGGTCCAAAAGAATACTGCTCCTACTAATGCCCCCACCGTCAATTGTCTATTTGGAAACATACTGGGTGCAATCAAGAGCTGCTGAAGCTGCCTCCTCAACTTGTCTCTTCTCAACAATACTGGTCTGGGTGCAATCAAGTGCTGCCTCCTCCTCCTCCTCAACTTGTCTCTTCTCAACAATACTGGCCTGGGCGCAATCAAGTGCTGCCTCCTCCTCCTCCGTCAATTGTCTGTTCTCAACCATACTGGCCTGGGTGCAATCAAGTGCTGCTGCCTCCTCCTCCATCAATTGTCTGTTCTCAACCATACTGGCCTGGGTGCAATCAAGTGCTGTTGCCTCCTCCTCCTCCGTCAATTGTCTGTTCTCAACCATACTGGGTCCAATACAGTACTATTATTGCTGCTGGTTCCGCTGTCAAATGTCTGTTTTCCACCCTACTGGGTCCAAGGCAATGCTGCCGGTATTGCCAACTTGCACTTTGTCCCGTGTAATCACTTACACCTTGGCTAATGTGTACCTGTTCAAGGGTGCACAAGGTCTAATTAAATGGTACTCCTGTCTGTCTTCTGACCTGTGATGTCACTGAGACCGCATCGACTTCATCGCAGCCTATTCTTGGGCTGGTGCCACGATCTACCGTGTGGTTTTGGTGCTCTGGCATGACATGGACTGCTCCAGAGGACATCTTCAATGCTGTCAAATGTTGTCGACCTGGCTGAGGTTTCACTATTTTTGCACTTGCACTGATTTTTTCCACTTTTTTCATTGTAATAGCAACTGCAACTAAACGAAACTATACCCTATCAGACTCCCACTATTGTAGCTGCAATTATTCAGCCGTTATAGCAAGGTTCGTTTTAGGTTCGGTTCGTACGAATCCGAACTTCACGAAAGTTCGCCGAATCGAACCGAACCGAACTTTTCAAAAGTTCGCTCATCCCTAATATTTTTCTTAGATTTTTCTTATTTTTCTTAGATTACAACTTATTTGGTCTTGCCACGACAATCATGTCCAGCAAGACCTGGAAATCGGGGAACAGTTGGAAGAGAATATTAATAATATAGAATATTAAAACACAAATAGACTCAGAAAATCATGAAATATATCATTGATAAGATTTTGGAAAATAGCTTGAGCATTACATAGCCAAAAGGGCATTACCAAGTATTTAAAATGGGTATTGAATGCTGTCTTCCATTCGTCCCCTTCCCATATTCTAATCAAATTACAAGCTCCTCTGAAGTCAATCTTAGAAAACCATTGAGCCCCAACCATATGATTAAAAAGATCATGAATAAGGGAAAGAGGACACTGGTTCCTGATCATGATTTTATTTAACTCCCTATAGTCAATACAGGGGCAGAATCCACAATCTTTTTCCCAACAAAAAAGAACCCAGGTCCCATAGGAGATACTGATGGTTGAATAGGTCCTTTCCTTAGACTATTTTGGACATAATCTTTCATGGTCTGCCTTTCAGGTCCAGAAAGATTATACATTTCACAATGTGGGGAAAAAGTCTTGGATGCCTTTTTAGAAAATATATCCTGAAAATCTTGAAAATATTCAGTGAATGGACCTTCCTCTAGTTTAAGATTAGAGTGTTGAATAGAAATGCACTTGCACTTGTTGTGGATATGAGACTCAAATTTACATATATACTGCTTAACTTCCTCTATTAAATCAAGAGATTTTTTTATTTGATCCTTGAGAGATGTCAGTGTGATTTTCTCTGTTGTGTACAACTAACAACTTGCAATTTGGAGCAGACAGTTTGATAAGATAGCACAGCTTGGGAGCATCCAAAACAGTGAGGACCCCATTTTACTAATTCCCCAGTACTCCAATTAAAGACAGGACTATGTACCTTCAGCCAGTGCAACCTCAAGATAACATCAGCAAACAGATTTCTCATGGCATATAAAGAACACTTTTCAGTATGAATAGAACTGATCTTCATTACCAAATCAGGGGTCTTATACTCAATACACCTTCCGGCCAACGGAGTAGTATCTACCCCAGAAACCGTTATGGGTTCAGACAGTCTAAGTACAGTAATTCTAGTCCCAAGGCTGATACAAAGTCCAAATTAACAAAGCCATCTGAAGCCCCAGAATCCACAAAAGCTAAACCAAAAACAGACCTTTCTAGTGAAGATACAGTAGATTAACAGGCAACAGAACCTCAACAGGACTTTCACAGTAGATACAAAGGTCATTCTTCCATTGGTGTTCCTTTCTTTACTGAGATGACATGGGCTCCTCAGACTCCACTGGCACCTTAACCACATTGGACTGAGAGACAAAAGAGAAAGAAGGACGGACAGAAACAGAACATTCACTCTTCCGTTCTCTTAATTGCTGATCTAGCTGGATAGCTATAGGCATGGCCTCGTCTAACGACCCTTGGGGGGGGGGGTGACTAAAAGATCCTTCAGAGTGTCTGAAAAGCCAAGTCTGAACTGTGATCTAAAGGCCAGATCATTCCAGCCAGATGCAGTACACCATAATACTCCTCTACTGGTTGCCTGCCTATGCAAAGAGAGGAGCTCACCCTCAGTGTAAGCTGCTCTGTCAGGCTCATCATACAGAAGACCGAGAGCAGAAAAAAAAACAATCAACAGAATACAGCTCATTGGAATTAGGCGAAAGTGAGAATGCCCACTCCTGGGGGTCACTTTGCAGCAGAAACAAAATGATACCTACTCTTTGTGCCTCAGTACCCGAGGATTGAGGTCTCAAATCAAAATAGAATTTTTAATTCTCCCTAAAAGTTGCAAAACCCTTACGGTCACCAGAGAAGCGATTAGGGATCTTAATCTTAGGCTCCACTGGTTACGAGGCTGCGGAAACAAGGGAGACTAGTCTGGCAGGATTCCTGCTGCTAGACTTTCTCCGTATAATACTACAACAACTGAGCCATACCCTCCATTTGTGAGGCTAATATTGCAATGGCATCCATAATAATGCACCTACCTAGTTTTTTTGGGCCAGTGATAATGTAATGTTAGTAATGTAGATACAGACAAGAACAGTGAGGCCCTGAGCTTCAACCACCCACTGTTCCTACCTACTTGCAGTACAAGCCCAAGACTGTAACTGGTCGACGGTCCATAAGCTACTAAAGTGCAAAGACGAACTAACACATACAGATAAACACAATATCAAAGTCGGCAGAAATGGGTACCAAAACATAAGACAGAGAGGTCAGAAGACAAGATGGGGTCAGAGACATAGAGAAATCAATCAGCAATGCATGAACAGGGAACAAGGTACCTAGCTAGTGAGCCAAACAAAGACTATCACTGGAAATGGTAACATGCAGTTAAGGGTTTTAAATAGAGCAAAGAGTCCCTGGATCAGAACCTCATAGGTCTATTTCTCAGCACTATATTAGCCACAAGCACAGGTACACAGTAATAGAGTAGCTGAGCTATCAATCAGCCCACTGCTAATCTCCCCCAGTGATGCCTGCTGCGGGGAGAAACAGAGCATGGCTCAGCAGCACATCCCTCCCTGCACAGCCGTGCCAAGGCTGAGGATTGCGCCACTGGAGCCCGGACAAGTAAGTTTATTACAGTTATCATTTATAACTGATCACTTCCTTGGAGATACTACTTGATGATTGGGGATAGCTGACTTCAAAAGACACTATTTAATACTGTTGTAATATGAAATTCAATGACCCTTGGAATTTCAATTGTTTTCAAATCCACACACAGTTTAGCTTACTTCAATCTGGTTATTCCATGTGTGGTAATCCAGACCACTTTCTACACAGAATTCATTTCAGTATCTAACTTGCCCCTTCTGGGAAAGATATACGCCCATATGAACAGTAATGTACATGCACACTGATCTTTGACAACTATGTCTGTATGCTCACGGGCTATCTTCACTGCATCGGGTAGGCTGTCAGTCATAATCAATAACTTACAAAGTTATACTGAATTTTTTCCCAACGTGTTGGCAGTTTAATATATAGGAACTGTAGGCACCACACCACAATTCCTCCAGAAGGTAAGGTTGAACCAAAAGTGGCTGCCAATGAAGAAAGAATCTGGGTGAGGACATTACATACCGTACCATATGTATTTCTGGAGCTCTATGTAGGGACTATTTTCTATGCAGAGAAGGAAGGGGTTAATAAGAGCTAATTGTAATGCACCCTGGGTGATGCATGTGTTTGATGAGCTGCAGTCCACCCAAAGAAAGGCAAGCTGTCACAGTTCAAGGGTATGTGCAGCCCTGAACTCAACCCCACCACTGACCCTGCCTACTTGCACGGCCCATCCTAGGCAATGGCATACAACTTGTCGACAGTCCCTAGCCTAGGTACGTGCTGGGGCACACAGGGAGGGAAACAACGGGAGAAAACAATAAACAAAAGACAGAACACAATAAAAGGGTAATCACCAAGCCGAGGTCAAACCAAGAAGTCATGTCAAAACCAGGGGAGCAAACAGGAGCAAAATTAAAAACACGAGCTGAGGTCAAAGCCAAGAGGTAACGAAGTACAAAAGGATGAGATGAGGACAAAGTCAAATTCACAAGACGAAGTCAAAGCACAATAGTCACAGCAGTTCACAATCGCAGGTACTGGTAATAAGACCAATCACAGGCAACCTGTGGCCAGCAGGCTGCCTGTTAAATAGTCCCACAGGTGGGTCATGTGACATGGCCTGCATCACATGATCCCAATACTGGCTCTCCACAGGTGAACACTGGCCTATCCACGTCCGCTCACCTGCCCTGCCTGTCCGCCGGCAATGCCAGGTTCGCCTCACTCCCTGTACGCAATTAGGGAGAGGGCGTACACCGGGAAGCATACGCTGTCGGGTAATTCCCGCCCCCTGATCTCCATGGGAACTGGGGCGCCTGCCGCGCCCTCATCCGGGGCTAGGTACGGGAGACCGTCAGCGCAGCAAGGATGGGGCGCATCGCTGGCTCCCCATGACACAAGCAAGTCCTCTAGATATGCGAGTAAAAACTGTTTTAAACTTGTGGAATAAGCCCTTTAAGAATTTGAGAAGAAAAATATTATTAAAATATAAAATAAGCAACTATGCGGCTTATCTTGTTAACTTTATCTCACTTCCCTATAACCTTTTTTATCACATGAGTGCAGAAAAGCAGAGATCAAGTTTAAGAAGATAAACTTCACAATGGATTTTATAGATCTTACTATATCAATGGGTCGTATATTTATATTTGGGGCTGGCTTGGGAGATTCTTCTACTTTACTGCCTCCCTGGGTAAACTCCTCATTTAATCCAGGGGTTACCTGATGAGACATTCTATATTGTCATTGCAACAACACATTTTGATATGGATAAAGACGGAATCAAGTGAAGGTGTATACAGTTGAAAGGACCGCATTGCAATGATTAAAAAGAACCTTGTTTCTGGTCTGTCTCTATGGTACTTTATGCCTTTGGAATTAAGGTGACAGTAGAAGTGCAAAGGTAAGGATTAGTGTTCAGCAAATTTCTTCCGAGTTTCAGGGAAAATCCGATTCGCTGCTGAGCCAAATTTCCTTTCGCATTGTAGCAATGAATGGATTTTCCCTGAATGTCCCATCCGTTTAGCGCAAAGAGCCGACTGCTGCCATCTTGTTTGAAGATCCTGTGCAAAATCTTATGCACGGTGACGTACGACTTCACCACATCAGCCGACGAGATTTTGCGCTAGATCCTCAATGGCAGGGGCCGGCTCTTCACAATCAAGTGGATGAAGTAAGTATGATTTTATTTTTTTCTATTTTACACTGTAATATCAATGTCAGATGCAGCGATCAGCTATGAACTCGGCATCTGAGGGCTACAATGACGGCAGCGCAATCGCCATTCCCTGTCATTGCACCTACTACTAGAAATATGCTTTGTGTGAAGCTGCCAAATCAAATTTTTTAATACTTTGCTCATCTCTTCTTTACTTGTTGTAGTCTATTTTTCTTTATCCTTTATTAGCCCTTGTTTTACAATACTTTTGTTTACCTTGTTCACACATTGGGTATTGATGCATAACCAATATGCCTATTCAGTGATACTTAATATCTACTTATTCTTGCAAACAAGAACTTAATGCCTGTTTAGGGCTTGTTCACTTGACCGTGTGAATGGGTCCGCATCTATCACGCAATTTTGCGGATTAGATGCGGCCCCATTCATTTCAATGGGCAGCATTAGATTGCGGACATCCGCGGCTCTGTGCCGCGGCTCCGCGAAAAAAAAATGGAACGTGTCTAATTCTCATCTGCAATTGCGGACAAGAATAAGCATTTTGTATGGGGTGCCGGCCATGTGTGTTCCACAAATTGTGGAACACACACTGGCCAGCATCTGTGTTTTTGCTGATCCACATTCTGAACGACCCATTATTTTGTTTACTGAAAACTTAAAATAAATAAATTGTAAGAAAAAAAAAGAAATCATAACAGGAAGATATCAGTCCATTAATCAGGCCAAGGTGTCACATTTAGATATACGAAAATTTCTTGAAATTTGATATGGGTCAAATCAACTCAGGTCTAAATAAATTTCACCAGCATCAAAAATTGACTAAAAAAGTGTCCCTCTCATTTTCTCTTTCTTTCCTTGATAGAATAGGAACTTTTTGAAAAATATAGGTCCAATTTCTGTATGAAATCAATTCATGAATTAATTCGATCATTTCTAGTCACAAGGACATTAAACAAAAACCTGCATAAATGTGTACAAAAAAAGCACAATGAGATTATTAATGCTCACAATAAAATTACTAAACTTTGACCTCTTTCAGTCTAGGACCGTGATGTCCAAACTCATGAAGCAGAGAGCGGGGGCTCGATTCTCACATGAAAGCCGAGCTTATGCTTTAATGGTCTGGATCGGCAGAAGAGCCAATCTGGTATGTTTAACCCCTTAGAAGCCTCGCTCAATAGCAACTTGCATGATAGCCTAAGGCATAATGAAGGCCCCAGGCCAGCCTGCAGCATATTCGTATCAGGCTGTGCCTCTCTGCCACAGCCTACTGGTGTCTGTCAATATATCACTGACAGTATAATACACTGTACGGCATAAAAATTATGAAAAAATTATGGAAAAAATTGAAAAAAATGAATGGGGAGATTTATCAAACCGGTGTAATGTAGAATTGGCTTAGTTGCCCATAGCAACCTGCTTCCACTTTTCATTTTCCAAAGTAGCTGTGAAAAATGAAAACATTATATACCCTAAAATAATAATAATGTAATCTACAGTGGTTCCGCAAAAATCAAGCCCTTACATAGCTCCAGAGAATTGAGTCTTGGGAGGCATTGATGCAAAAAGATTTTCTTTTTTTTTTTTAAAAAAAGGTTTTTATGGTGCAAGAGTAGTAAAACGTACATAGTAAAAATGAACGCAGCAAAATGTATAATGTACCAACTTGGTGCTTTATTGCTGTTTTTACCCATCTTCCCAAAAATAGTTAATAAAAGTTAATCAGTAAGTTATTTGTACCTCAAAATCATGTTGAATACCTCAAATAGGACCTATCAGCTGGAAGGTTCCACCTTATCTCTGTACAAATAAAGTCTATTCCAATTCCCGCTCCTTTAACTAAATATGTTATGATTCTAACAACCTTGAGTACATGATCCGTACAAATGCTAACTCTTATCAGCTGATGATGACTCGTTTCTGAAAAACACTTTTATGCTGTTTGACATAATGACTCTGTGCAGTGTAATCCTGAGATATCATCACTGTATTTTTCATTATTGTATTGTCTGTGATAACATTTTGAAAAAAATATATATATTTTAGTCTAAAAAATGATGCCATTAAAAACTACAACTTGTCCCTGAAAAAAACAAGCCTTCAAATGGCTATATCGACGGAAAAATAAAAAAGTTATAGCTCTTGGAATGCGACTCTGAAAAATTGAAGGCCCAAAACAGGCAGGTCACTAAGGGGGTTAATATGTTCAGTCACTGATAAAGACTATGGTCACTTTTGACATAGAATTTTTTTTTACATACAGTATGTAGGTTTCAGGCTGCAATCTTCATAACATCATTCATTTTCAGACCCTCTGAGAAGCAGCTTGCATCATGCTTCTAATTTCAAACTTAGATCCTGTGGGCATGTCCTTCCCATTAAGACATGATGGAGGTGAGTTCTATGGCCCTGATTTATCACACCAAGCTTTGATAACTAGTCGCTCTGCCGGGATTGCTGTATCCCAGACCTGTGGTTACCTGCAATTATTGTATATAGGTAATATATTGTTATGCAATTTATGGCCATTATTACCAGTTAGAAATGTGGATGGCAATGTTTGGCAATGAACAGGGATAACCACCCTGTTCCTCCCCTCTTGGTAGAAGTGGGCAGGTCCTTCTTCATACCTGGAGGGGGAGTTCTAGTTCAGTGTGAGAGAGGAGAGGAAGCACACTGCTGAGCTCCTGCTCAGAACAAGGATTCTCCAGAGAGAACAACCAACAATTTACAAAAAAATTTTTGGGAGAGAGGCTCACACTGAGAATTGAAAATATAGGTGCAATATCCCCTGGATCATCCAATTCCAGTCAAAAATAAAAATTTTAATATCTAAAAAGATGGATATGCACACTAATCTGGAATGTCTATAAAATACAGTTTATTATAAAATAATGCAGGATAGTATAATACAAAATAATAATGCAAATAACATAAAATTGCTATATAGCTTATAGGTAAGTATTCACACCTAAAAACGCATAGTTAGGATATTAGCATACATCCACAACTTGCTATGGGCACTACAAGCAATATTTGTCCTCCCGTTTGGATATATAGAAGCAGTAAGGTGCTGTTTTATAAGTATTCTTTTGTAGTGTAGTGTTAAGATGAAGAATGGCAATCCCTGTCAGGGATGCAATCTTCTATTCCTCCTGGTTTGGTGAGGTTCTCTCAATAATAAAAGTTCAGGCAAGTTGTAGTCTCATCAAATAAAGTGCTTATGCACAAGAGTTTGTTAAATGCCTGTATAATGCCCACAGGGCTCTTACCGCACCGCGGCAATGCTCTCTGTTGATGCCGGTAGAGTCCGCGGTTCCTGGATGGTATCGGAATATCGAGGGGGCTATGTACGAGCTGACCCCATCTCTAGCGTATCGTCCCTGCCGTGGCGTCTCCTCGTATCGCCTTCCAAGTCTTCCGGTCACGTGTGTAAGGTCACGTGATATCACAGACACATGATCGGGATTTCCAACAGCTCCAACAGTCTATATTTATGAGCGCCAAACCCAATATAGACTTGGGTTGATGGTCCGGACCAAAGTTAAAACCCAGCACAGTAACTTCGGGGATTCTGCGAACCACCACTTCTACCTACTACGTAAGGAGCTGTTGGAAATCCCGATCATGTGTCTGTGATATCACGTGACCTTACACACGTGACCGGAAGACTTGGAAGGCGATACGAGGAGACGCCACGGCAGGGACGATACGCTAGAGATGGGGTCAGCTCGTACATAGCCCCCTCGATATTCCGATACCATCCAGGAACCGCGGACTCTACCGGCATCAACAGAGAGCATTGCCGCGGTGCGGTAAGAGCCCTGTGGGCATTATACAGGCATTTAACAAACTCTTGTGCATAAGCACTTTATTTGATGAGACTACAACTTGCCTGAACTTTTATTATTGAGAGAACCTCACCAAACCAGGAGGAATAGAAGATTGCATCCCTGACAGGGATTGCCATTCTTCATCTTAACACTACACTACAAAAGAATACTTATAAAACAGCACCTTACTGCTTCTATATATCCAAACGGGAGGACAAATATTGCTTGTAGTGCCCATAGCAAGTTGTGGATGTATGCTAATATCCTAACTATGCGTTTTTAGGTGTGAATACTTACCTATAAGCTATATAGCAATTTTATGTTATTTGCATTATTATTTTGTATTATACTATCCTGCATTATTTTATAATAAACTGTATTTTATAGACATTCCAGATTAGTGTGCATATCCATCTTTTTAGATATTAACAACCAACAATTATCCTCAAGTAAATCCTTGAAAAGACGGAGAGCAGAGTGAACTGCTGAGACCAGCATTTACAGACATTACTTTAAGGTGAGGGACAACGCTCAGAAACCAAGTGCTTGCTAGTGCCAACCTATTGCCATCCAACCAGCCATACATACCAGCCATATCAACCATACCTCCTCCACTGGTGCCAGAAAAACTGCACTTTGTATTTTTGCTGCTGGATGTGCACTGTAGTTTACACTGAGTAAAGAGAGACTGTTATATGCTTAGTTCAGATTCTTCAAACTACCTTTTCACTGGACCGAACCTCGAGGAGCGATGGCCTATGGGAGTTTACTGCGGCACAACATCTCATCAGGGCCACTACCACTCCCATCCTTTGCACCAGCTCCTTAGGGGCTTGCTCTAGTATGAATTCACCTATCTTCCTCCTGTAGTGCCTCCTATAGTGATGTAATGCTCCCCATAGTGTCCACTGTAATGCCTCCCATAGTGCCCCCTGTATCATAATGCCCTCTATAGTGCTGCCTGTTTTATAATGCCCCTGTAGTTCTGTAGTGCTCTTTGTAGTGCTGCCTGTATTGCAGTGCCCTCTGTGGTGATGTAGTGCTTCCCCGTAGTGTCTCCTTTATTACATTGTCCCCTATAGTGCTACCTTTATTACAATGCCCTCTGTAGTGCTGTAGTGCCCCGTAGTGCTGCCTTTATTATAATGCCCCCTGACTTGCCATGTCCACGATGCAGGTGTTCATGACCATGTGATTTCGTCACCTAAAGACTTTGTGGTGCTGTCATCAGGACCTCTTGTGCTGTTCTACTACCTCATAGGTTCCAGGACTAGTGACCTGGAGCCTTTGAGGCTGAACAGCAGAGTGGGAGCCACAGGATCCCATGCCCTGACGCGAAATGCCACCCCCCTCAATATGCCATGAATGTTTTAGTTATCTCTTTAAAAGGAATCTATCACCATGATTCTGGACTATTATCTGAAGTAACACATAAATAGTACTGCAGATAAGAAGCCTAGATTGCCATTATTCCCCCCGGCCCCTCCACCTCCCCTGGTGCTGAAAAACACAGTCCAGGCTTCTGTGCTAAGAAAACATAGCCGAGCATGCCTACGTTTGGGTCCGCTTGGTGTTCGGCCGAATACCGAGTGTTCTCGAGCGCAATGCTCGAGTCTGTTCCCCGCACTGTAATGTTGATTTGTACGCTAATGCGTACGAATTTGTATGCTAATGTGTATGCATTTGTATGCTAATGCATACCCATTGTGCGCTAATGCATACGCATTGTGTGCTAATACGTACAAATTCAGTTAATTAGCATACTTTTACAAGTGAAAGAAAAGAGGAGAAGTCGCGATTCTGACCTTTTTCTATTAACCAGACACCCTCCCCTCTTCCGAGCAGGGGGTGCCTGGTTTAGTCCCATTGACTAACATTATGCTCGAGTGCTCGGCCGAGCACTCGAGCAACCCCCAGTGCTCAGCAAGAGCACCCCAGCATACGAGCACAACAGGTGCTCGCTCAACAGTAATTCTTACCTCATCTATTTGAGTGCAAAGAGACGGCCACCGCCATCTTCGTTGACGATCCCGCGCGAAATCCCATGAGATGATGTCATCACGGGCCGCACACGATTTCACGCTAGATGAGGTAAGTATAATTTTATTATTATTATTATTATTTTATTTTTTAAACAACTTTACACTGTAATATCAATGTCAGATACAGCAATTAGCTATGAATGCAGCATCTGAGGGGTACAGTGATGGGGAGCGGCACAATCGCTGCTCTCTGTCATTGCACCCACTACTGACAAAGAAAGTATTTCATCACAAAGTGAACTTTTTTTGTAAAATTCAGCAAAGCAGCTGAATAGAATTTTTCAATACTTTGCTCATCTGTAATTACTACTGTGCTGCTCCCATGTATGTTAATGAGAGGATAGAAGACTGACAGCAGTTTTCCCTTATATTATTTCTTTTACAGATGCAGCAGAGTTAAGGGGGTTATCCCATGACTGATGTGAAAAGTGAAAATTAGACATCATATGACCATCTCTTTCCAACAACGGTAGAACCAACCCTGTACCTCAACCACTCTTTCAGTAAAATAATATTTCCTGACATTATTCCTGATCTTACCCTCAGCCAAAATCAGATTGTGCCCCCTTGTTGCTGTGAGAATACTTCCCTCCTGAACCTTATTCAAACCTTTAATATATTTAACATTTTTGATCATGTTGCCCCATTCCCTTCTTTCAAAGTTATACAGATTAGGTTCTTTCTGTCAAGTCTCTCCTGGTATGTGTTGTGCTTAATACCCTCAACCCATCTTTACCCGTTCCATTTTGTCTATGTCTTTTTGTAGGTGGAGTCTCCAGAACTGGTCCCAGTATTCCAGGTGTGGTCTCATAGTGCTTACTAGTGCTACATTTATCATTTCTTTCCATTACACAGTGGACATATTTGTGTAGTCCTAACATTTAAAGAATAACCCCCGCAAAAAAATCCATGTCCTGCTAGAAATGTACATGATGTAATCTGTAGTGAATGTAATTTTCTTACCAGTGTCTGTAATTGTGAGTTATATTTCCCTGATGTTTCTCATCTTTGTCATGTGACCAGCAATCGGACTCACCAACTGACACAGCATCTTATGTGTGGACAGGAAGTCTATTTCTCTATGCATTCCTATGGGAGCCTCACTCTCAGTCTCTATGGAATGAATAGAGCAGTAACTGGCTGCTTGTCCTGGGTCAGTTGGAGGTCAGGGAGTTGGTCACATGACACAGCTACAATTAGAAAAGAGGAGATAACTCAAAAATACAGTCTCTGATAAGAATATTGCATTCACTACAGATTACATCATGCACCTTTCTAACGGGTAAGAGAATAAAACTTCTTTAAGGCAGAGCTGCGGATCTGCGAGGTGGGTTTGGGAGTTGCCAGAAATTGTCCCCAATCTGATAACAATAATCTATCATAAAATAAGGCTATCAATAGAAAATTCCCAGAAAACCCTTTTAAAGAAGTTCAGTTTTCATCTAGTGATAGTAAAGCTACAGCTACACAATGACATGTGTCCATTCACATGACAAAAAAAGGGTACAGCTACGTGTCAAGGTTGGGGTACACAGAAAAGGGAGATGTGATCCCTGAGCTCTCCTCAACCCCAGTCCCTGCCTAATTGCCTCCGTGTCCTAGGCGACACAGCGACAACCACGAGGACTGCAATTACACTACTTAAGGTGCAGGGAAAAGGGACAACAGAGACGAACAAAACACAGAAGAATGGTCAACTAGCCGCGTCAGAAAACCAGAGAGAACGTAAGTACAAATCAGGAGACGGTAGAGTAGTCAGGTACGAGCCAAGGGTCAAAAATGAGCAGTCAGGATACACACGATACAAGAGCACAAGCAGGTATAGCAAGGATTTGCAAAAACCGTCAAAGAGCAGAGAGGAAGGTAGGTAATTATGCAGGAAGATATCCCACCCCCAGGTTCTGAATGGACCAGATTCTGAGAAGCCACTCATCCCAGCACCTGAGTATTAACCCTAAGTAGACAAACCAAACATGAAGATGGGCGTTGGCTCCAAAACAACCCACAGTGTGAACATGGTTAAAGGCAAGGCGTAGGCATTAAACAGAAACACACAAAAACTCAGAATACCAAGCAAAACATAGAAAACCTATGTTCTCCGGTGACCAGACCTGACACTACGTACATCACAACATTTGTCTCGAGACTTCTTGTCGCATGACATTTTTGGAATGATATGACACCCTTGACTACCATTGCAAAAAAATCTTGTGTGACTTTTCTGTGACACTTTGTCGAGTAGCCTCAGCCTAACTGTGGCTGGTAAAAATTCCAGGGTAAACGAGTTCATAGTTGAATGCAGGAAATGAAACTTAATAATTGTGACTTTAAATTGCACATGTAATAACGCTGACTCATTTACTGATTTAATCCCTTCAATCGTGCATGCATTTGGGGCCTTAGTGAACAAGCAATGATTTTTTTTTTCCGTTTTTGACCCCGGCATGACAAGAGCTATAACTTTTTTATTTTTCTGTAGTCATATGAGACCATGTTTTTGCAGGGTAAGTTGTATCTTTTTATTGGCACCACTTTAGGGTACACATAACTTGCTGCAAAACTTTTATAAAGTCTTCTGTGGAGGGGTTGTAAAAAAAAAATAAGAAATACCACCATTGAGTTTTTCCATTGCAAATTTTGCAACTTTCACACTTTGCAGCATAACTAACATGATAACTTTATTCTCTGGGTCAGTATGATTATAGCTACACCAAGTATACATTTATATATATATATATTGTGTTTTTTTTACATTTTACTTTTGTTGAACACTATAAACCCTTTAAAAAATGTTTTTGCATTGGCTTATCCCAACACCCATAACTTTTTCATTCTACAGAGATGAGTGAGGACTAGATTTTTGCAGGATGGCTTCATTGGTACCATTTTGAGGTGCATAACACTTTTTGATCGCTCTTGATTTCTTTTTATTTGGTTATGAACATGCAATTAACAGTAATTCTGTTTTGTTTTTTGCTTTTGTTTTTTTTTTTAATAGTGCTCACCGTGCAGGATGAATTACAGCATAATTGTATAGTACCGGTCAATACATATGCGGAAATACCAAATGGGTGTAGTAGTTTTTTTTTCCATTGAAAGAGAACAAGAGAACTACTTAGACATGTGATCCTGTGATTGCTTCTATAATGACCTGTACTATAGGTTTGTAGTGACCCACAGGGGAACAAGTGAATCCTCTACTGGGCCCCTACCACCTGCCTAAGCAGCACACAACATAGTATACTGACTGCACTACGTAAAGATTGATAGCATACAGCGTCTCAACCAGCCTATGAGATTAAAAAAATGGGATAGATTAGATGAATTCTAGGCACAGAGCAAGCCCAGCCAGTATCCTGTTTCCCTAAGGACCTACCCTTGTGAAGTTACTAAAGGGACCTCCATTTTACTGGTGCGTTCCGCTGTTTGGGCATGTGTTCCAGGCTCAAATAAGTAAGAGAGCGCTAGTTCAAGGCAAGAGCCAGTCAACAAGAAACTGTCTGGGGTTCCAGGACAGAACAGATTGAGGCACAGGCTTGGCAGCTATTGAAAAAAATGTGCGTGCTGCAGGTTTAGGAATTTGCGAATGGGAACATGCAATATTTGCATGTAGCTGTGAGATGGGTCCCCAGATTGTATTTTATTGGTAAGCCATAGGCACCCCAGTCTAATACTGTCATACAGCGTACAACACATTCAGAAAGTCTACAGACCCTTTCACTTTTTCACATTTTATGTTGAAATTTTTTAAAAATCTATTTTTTTCCTTATCATTCTGTACTCAATAACCCATAATGAGAAAGTGAAAACTAAATGTTAGAAATTTTTGCTAATTTATTGAAAAGTCTCTTTAGGAGCTTTAGAGAGCACATATGTGCTTTAACCCCTTCACCCCCGGAGCTTTTTTCGGTTCTGCATTTTCGTTTTGCGCTCCCTGCCTTCAAACAGCCATAACTCTTTTATTTTTCTGTTCACATAGCTGTATGAGGGCTTGTTTTTTACGGGACAAGTTGTACTTTCCAACGCCACCATTTAATATTGCATACGGTGTAGTGGGAAGCGGGAAAAAAATTCCAAACCGGGTGAAATTGCAAAGAAAACGCTATTCCGCTACAGTTCTACGGGTTTCTTATTTACAGCGTTCGATGTGCATTAAAACTGATCCATTACTTTCATTCTACTGGTCAGTACGAATCCGGCAATACCTAATATGTATAGTTTTTCCTGCGTTTTCATAGTGATAAAATAATTAGAAAGTTGCCCTTTTTTTTTTTTTTTCCTTGTCAAATCTTGACCCCTATAACTTTTTGGTATTTATGTGTACAGAGCTGTATGGGGGCTCATTTTTTGCGGGACGATCTGAAGTTTTTATTCATACCATTCTGGGGTGTGTATGACTTTTTGATCACTTTTTATTTAATTTTTTTTAGAAAAAAAAAGCGACAAAAAACGGCAAATCGCCATTTGGACGCCACACAATTCGCTGTATTGGAATTTTTTTTTTTATATTTTAAAAGTACGGGCATTTTCGGTCACGATGATACCCATGATGTCTATATTTATTGTTATTTAGGTATTTATTTTTTACTTATACGGAAAGGGGGGTGATTTGAACTTTTACATCTTTTTTATTTTTTATATATTTTTTAACTTTTTTAAAAAAAAATTTTTTTACTATTAGAAAGCTTAGGCAAATATGGGCTTATATATTGTGGCTTTTTTTTTTTCTTTATGAGCAATTCTGGGTTTTATAGACTCAGAAAGCCATGAATTGCTCATTTCTTATCCTGGCCTGCCATCTAGTGGCCAGAATAAGAATTGCACTTTGAAAACTGTAATCCTCACCAGCGAGGATTACAGTTTTCATATGGTGTACAGACACCTCGATTGGCCACACGGGGTGTCTGTACACCACCCGGAAGCGAACGCTTCCGGGTTTAGCCGCAACTAGATGCCGTGATCACGTGTGATCACGGCATCTAGTCAACCCGGAAGACGCCGCCGATGTAGTAGGTAGCGGCAAGTCTCTGCTGTTAGAAACAGCAGAGACTTGCCGGCCATGACGCCCGCCGCACCCGCGAGCGGGCGCCATGTGCCCGCATCGCCCCAGTGCCGTACATGTACGGCGCTGGGGGTGAAGGGGTTAAAGGGAGTCTGTCACCTCATTTTCACCTATATAACTAACAGCACTGCCCCACAGAAGATTGCATACACATACCTGTGTGCACTTTGTGTCTGTATTACATGTCCAGAAAAAGCACTTTTATCCCAAGTGCCCGGCTCTGCTGCTACAAGTGCTCAAAGCAAACCAGACTGAAGAGGGCAGGGCGGCTTTAGCTGCTCATATCTTGGGATTTGCGTACAGATCTTGTAAAGTTTAGTAAAGTTTAGTAGAAGACAAGACGCTTAGTTTATTAGTATCATCCACATATTAACAAAAAAGGCCAATGTTTCGGTCCATCCCGGACCTTGATCACAGCCGTTGGTGGATAGTGGGAGCGTTTAGTGGCGTCCTGCAGACTTTTTTGTTAATATGTGAATGATACTAATAAACTAAGCGTCTTGTCTTCTACTAAACTTTACTGAGTGCCGTGATCTGTACGCAAGTTTATATGGGATTATCCCGTCACTGAGCACCAGAAAATTCTATAGTGGAGTGCCAACCAATTTGTTTGGACATATCTTGGGATTCGTAGGAGATAGAAAAATTCTCCTTCTGACCTTCTTCGAAAGCTGGCATTCCAAGCTTTAAAATGATACCAAAATCACAGCATTATATCCAGTATGTCAGAAGATATAGCTGTTAGAAATCGAGTCGGGAGAGAAAGCTGTTTTTAGTTTCACTTTCAGCCGGGCACTTGGGAGCTGTTTTCCTGCAGAATAAAAGTGTTTTTCCTGTACATGTAATAAAGACACACAGTGCACACAGGTATGTCTGGGATGTTTCTGCAATCTTCTGTGGGGCAGTGCTGTTAGTTATATAGGTGAAAATGAGGTGACAGACTCCCTTTAACCCCTTCCCGACCGCCGCCGTACATGTACGGCGCGCGGGCGGTGCGGGGACATGACGCCCGCTCGCGGGTGCGGCGGGCGTCATGGCCGGCAAGTCTCTGCTGTTTCTAACAGCAGAGACTTGCCGCATCTTACCTCCGTCTTCGGAGACTTCCAGGGCCTTCTGATGCCGTGATCACACGTGATCACGGCATCAGGATGCGTCTGAACCCGGAAGCCCACGCTTCCGGGTGGTGTACAGACGCCCCCGATTGGCCAATCGGGGTGTCTGTACACCATATGAAAACTGTAATCCTCGCTGATGAGGATTACAGTTTTCAAACTGCAATTCTTATTCTGGCCACTAGATGGCAGGCCAGGATAAGAAATGAGCAATTCATGGTTTTAACTGCATCTAGTAAATCCATGATTGCTCATAAAGAAAAAAAACAAAACACAATAGATCAGATGATATTTGAGCTTTAAAATAATCACAGAAAAATTAAAAAAAATGTTAAAAAATATATAAAAAAAAAAAAGATATAAAAGTTCAAATCACCCCCCTTTCCGTATAAGTAAAAAATAAATACCTAAATAACAATAAATATAGACATCATGGGTATCACCGTGACCGAAAACGCCCGTACTTTTAAAATATAAAAAAAAATTTCAATACGGCGAATTGTGTGGCGGAAAAAAGCGTCCAAATGGCGATTCGCAGTTTTTTGTCCCTTTTTTTTTCTAAAAAAAATTAAATAAAAAGTGATCAAAAAGTCATACACACCCCAGAATGGTATCAATAAAAACTTCAGACCGCCCCGCAAAAAATGAGCCCCCATACAGCTCTGTACACATAAATACCAAAAAGTTATAGGGGTCAATATATGACAAGGAAAAAAAAAAAAAAAAAAGGGAAACTTTCTAATTATTTTATCACCATCTAAACGCAGGAAAAACTATACATATTAGGTATTGCCGGATTCGTACTGACCAGTAGAATGAAAGTAATGGATCAGTTTTAATGCACATCGAATGCTGTAAATAAGAAACCCGTAGAACTGTAGCGGAATAGCGTTTTCTTTGCAATTTCACCCGGTTTGGAATTTTTTTCCCGCTTCCCACTACACCGTATGCAATATTAAATGGTGGCGTTGGAAAGTACAACTTGTCCCGCAAACAACAAGCCCTCATACAGCTATGTGAACAGAAAAATAAAAGAGTTATGGCTGTTTGAAGGCAGGGAGCACAAAACGAAAATGCAGAACCGAAAAAAGCTCCGGTCGTGAAAGGGTTAAGGGGGCAAGCAGCAGGAAGCAAGTGGGGACAGCTTGTAGTGAAAGACAGCATGAAACAGCAGAAGTGGTGAGTACCCCTGCAGCTTTGCCAGTCAGGGAGATGCCAACGAACACCGACTGCTGGTATCACAATGGGCAACTATGTACTGGACTGACAGGCTAGGTTTTAGTTCAATCTGAGATATTGGTGGAGATTTATTAAACTGGTGTAAAGTAGATCTGGCTTAGTTGCCCATAGCAACCAATCAGATTCTACCTTTCATTTTTTTACAGCTCCTTTGGAAAATGAAAAGTGGAATCTGATTGGTTGCTATGGTCAGCTAAGCCAGTTCTACTTTACACCAGTTTAATAAATCTCCCCCGTTATTACTTATCAGCTCTCCGCTCTGGGTTCTGGAAGGAGTCCTTAGGTTCTCTGTAAAGGGAATCTGTCGTCACTACCTACTGTACTGTTTAAATCACATTTTTATGTTAAACTGATTTTTTTTTTTTGATGACTTAGATCCGAATTTCAAGATAAATTTGATTTGCCTTGAAGCCGAATTTCCTTGTGCTTCGTGGTAGTGAATTGATTTAACCTGAAATAGTGTAAAGAACAAAAAAATCACCTGATCCATTTGCTCGCAACTGACTGGCAGCCGCCATCTTGCTTGAAGATTTCAAGATTTTGCCCAAGATCTCCAAGCATGATGGCGGCAGCCATTCTGTCTCAAGAAAATGGATCAGGTATGATTTTTTTTATTATTATTATTATTTTTTATTTTACACTCTGTTATTTATATCAGCTGACACAATCATGTATGAACGCATGGAGGAAAGAAGAGAACATGATTGAAACCTTTAAATATGTTGAAGGACTGAATAAAGTTCAGGAGGGAAGGGTTATTAATAAGAAACAGAACACAAGAACAAGGGGGCACAATCTGAGGTTAGTTGGGGAAAAAATCAAGAACAACATTAGAAAATATTATTTTATAATTCACTGAAAGAGTAGTAGAAGCTTGGACCAAACTTCCAGCAGAGGTGGTTGATAAATCCACAGTAACTGAATTTAAACATGCCTGGGATAAACATGCATCTATCCTAAGATAAAAATAAAAGGATAATAAAAGGGCAGACTAGATGGACCAGGTGGTCTTTTTCTGCCGTGAATCTTCTATGTTTCTATGTAACGCGGCATTTGAGAGGTACAATGACGGGTTGTACCTTCTACTTAGAAAGAAATGTGTTTTGTGACAAAGCAAATTTATTTGTAAAATTCCGGGAAGCAGCTGAATTGAATTTTTTGCTCATCTATAATAGTAACTAGAGATGAGCGAGTAGTGTTCGATCGAGCTGGTATTCGATCGAATACTACGATATTCGGCGTACTCGATTTAATTCGAGTATAACGGCGATGGCGCACCTAGAATTAGTTTCCCCTCCCACCTTCCCTGGCGCTCTTTTTCCACCAATCACCATGCAGGGGGGGTATGACAGGCACGCTGAGCACGCTGGCAGCGCGAAAACGGCGTCTACATGCATTGGCTGGAAAAACCATGTGACCTCGAATATTAAAAACTCAGCTCTTCCTGCTCGTACGCATATGCTGCGTGAACTTAGTCAGGGACAGAGGCTGGAGAAGGGAGAGACAGATTTTAGCTGTTGGACAGGCAGGAGCGTGATTAAAAGCCCTTATCAGGGCTACTACAGTGGACTTCAGTGATAGCTTACTACAATATAGACTTTACAGAGAACGGCTGCTGTATTCAGGGATAGCTGCTGGAGTAGGGACAGAGAGAGGCATTAGTGGTGTATTAGGTGCTCTGCTACATACCAAACTATATTTGGCACTACTGCTGTGTACCTTGAAAAATACAAAATATAGGCCTTATAACTGGCAACTGTACTGTGGCGTTCTCTTGCAAAGTAATTTCTCATAACTGTTGTTCATACACACCGTCTGATCACTTAGTACACGGCTGTGTACCTTGAAAAATACAATATATAGGCCTTAAACTGGCAACTGTACTGTGCGTTCTCTTGCAAAGTAATTTCTCATAACTGTTGTTCATACACACCGTCTGATCACTTAGTACACGGCTGTGTACCTTGAAAAATACAATATATAGGCCTTATAACTGGCAACTGTACTGTGCGTTCTCTTGCAAAGTAATTTCTCATAACTGTTGTTCATACACACCGTCTGATAACTTAGTACACGGCTGTGTACCTTGAAAAATACAATATATAGGCCTTAACTGGCAACTGTACTGTGCGTTCTCTTGCAAAGTAATTTCTCATAACTGTTGTTCATACACACCGTCTGATCACTTAGTACACGGCTGTGTACCTTGAAAAATACAATATATAGGCCTTATAACTGGCAACTGTACTGTGCGTTCTCTTGCAAAGTAATTTCTCATAACTGTTGTTCATACACACCGTCTGATCACTTAGTACACGGCTGTGTACCTTGAAAAATACAATATATAGGCCTTATAACTGGCAACTGCACTGGTGCGTTCTCTTGCAAAGTAATTTCTCATAACTGTTGTTCATACACACCGTCTGATCACTTAGTACACGGCTGTGTACCTTGAAAAATACAATATATAGGCCTTATAACTGGCAACTGTACTGTGCGTTCTCTTGCAAAGTAATTTCTCATAACTGTTGTTCATACACACCATCTGATCACTTAGTACACGGCTGTGTACCTTGAAAAATACAATATATAGGCCTTAACTGGCAACTGTACTGTGCGTTCTCTTGCAAAGTAATTTCTCATAACTGTTGTTCATACACACCGTCTGATCACTTAGTACACGGCTGTGTACCTTGAAAAATAACAATATATAGGCCTTATAACTGGCAACTGTACTGTGCGTTCTCTGCAAAGTAATTTCTCATAACTGTTGTTCATACACACCGTCTGATCACTTAGTACACGGCTTGTACCTTGAAAAATACAATATATAGGCCTTAAACTGGCAACTGTACTGTGCGTTCTCTTGCAAAGTAATTTCTCATAACTGTTGTTCATACACACCGTCTGATCACTTAGTACACGGCTGTGTACCTTGAAAAATACAATATATAGGCCTTATAACTGGCAACTGTACTGTGCGTTCTCTTGCAAAGTAATTTCTCATAACTGTTGTTCATACACACCGTCTGATCACTTAGTACACGGCTGTGTACCTTGAAAAATACAATATATAGGCCTTATAACTGGCAACTGTACTGTGCGTTCTCTTGCAAAGTAATTTCTCATAACTGTTGTTCATACACACCGTCTGATCACTTAGTACACGGCTGTGTACCTTGAAAAATACAATATATAGGCCTTATAACTGGCAACTGTACTGTGCGTTCTCTTGCAAAGTAATTTCTCATAACTGTTGTTCATACACACCGTCTGATCACTTAGTACACGGCTGTGTACCTTGAAAAATACAATATATAGGCCTTAACTGGCAACTGTACTGTGCGTTCTCTTGCAAAGTAATTTCTCATAACTGTTGTTCATACACACCGTCTGATCACTTAGTACACGGCTGTGTACCTTGAAAAATACAATATATAGGCCTTATAACTGGCAACTGTACTGTGCGTTCTCTTGCAAAGTAATTTCTCATAACTGTTGTTCATACACACCGTCTGATCACTTAGTACACGGCTGTGTACCTTGAAAAATACAATATATAGGCCTTAACTGGCAACTGTACTGTGCGTTCTCTTGCAAAGTAATTTCTCATAACTGTTGTTCATACACACCGTCTGATCACTTAGTACACGGCTGTGTACCTTGAAAAATACAATATATAGGCCTTATAACTGGCAACTGTACTGTGCGTTCTCTTGCAAAGTAATTTCTCATAACTGTTGTTCATACACACCGTCTGATCACTTAGTACACGGCTGTGTACCTTGAAAAATACAATATATAGGCCTTATAACTGGCAACTGTACTGTGCGTTCTCTTGCAAAGTAATTTCTCATAACTGTTGTTCATACACACCGTCTGATCACTTAGTACACGGCTGTGTACCTTGAAAAATACAATATATAGGCCTTAAACTGGCAACTGTACTGTGCGTTCTCTTGCAAAGTAATTTCTCATAACTGGTGTTCATACACACCGTCTGATCACTTAGTACACGGCTGTGTACCTTGAAAAATACAATATATAGGCCTTAACTGCAACTGTACTGTGCGTTCTCTTGCAAAGTAATTTCTCATAACTGTTGTTCATACACACCGTCTGATCACTTAGTACACGGCTGTGTACCTTGAAAAATACAATATATAGGCCTTATAACTGGCAACTGTACTGTGCGTTCTCTTGCAAAGTAATTTCTCATAAACTGTTGTTCATACACACCGTCTGATCACTTAGTACACGGCTGTGTACCTTGAAAAATACAATATATAGGCCTTAACTGGCAACTGTACTGTGCGTTCTCTTGCAAAGTAATTTCTCATAACTGTTGTTCATACACACCGTCTGATCACTTAATACACTGCTGTGTACCTTGAAAAATACAATATATAGGCCTTAACTGGCAACTGTACTGTGCGTTCTCTTGCAAAGTAATTTCTCATAACTGGTGTTCATACACACCGTCTGATCACTTAATACACGGCTGTGTACCTTGAAAAATACAATATATAGGCCTTATAACTGGCAACTGTACTGTGCGTTCTCTTGCAAAGTAATTTCTCATAACTGTTGTTCATACACACCGTCTGATCACTTAGAACACGGCTGTGTACCTTGAAATATACAATATATACAATATATAGGCCTTTCAATTGGCAACTGTACTGTGCGTTCTCTTGCAAAGTAATTTCACGGCTGTGAAGGCAAAATATTGTAAAAAAAAAAAAAAATGCGGCGGGGCTAGCGGAATAGGACGTGGACGAGGACGGGGGCGCGGAAAATGCTGTTGGGGGCCTTGTTGAAGCCAGTGGGGATACAATGCGTGCTGGTGAGGGTCAGCCAGGAATCCCGCTCATCCAGAATCCCTGCCTTTATGGACAGTTAAGCAGGGGGCGGTTACACCGCTGTTGAGGCCTGAGCAGGTTGAACAGGTGGTGCAATGGATAGCCGATAGCGCTTCCACAACAGTTGTCCACCAGCCAGTCATCCACACAGTCTCACTCTGACCCTCCTTCCTCCACACCTGGCCAACAGAGTCATCCCACCATTGACCCCTCCCAGGAGCTCTTTTCGGGTCCTTTTTCAGATGTGCCGGAAGAATCCCAGGAGCTAGCAGAGGAATTTGTTTGTAGTGATGCCCAAACACTTGGAGTTTTCGCCATCTCCTGCTGATGTGGACCCTGAGCCAGCATCTGTTATCATGAGCGATGATGATGATGAGACGCAGTTGCCATCAAGGGAGGCTGTTGGAATGTCCAGTGGGCAGGAGGAGGAGCAGAGTGAGGAAGTGGAGGGAGCTGGTGGATGACGAAATGACCGACCCCACTTGGCCAGGGGTGATGTCCAGCGAGGGAAAGCAGTGGAGAGGTGGTGGTCTGCGCAGCACCGAAAAAGGCAGCAAGAGGCAGAGGGCAGAGGGATGTCCACAGGCAGAGGGATGTCCACAGGCAGAGGGATGTCCACAGGCAGAGGGATGTCCACAGGCAGAGGACAGTCCAGACAGAGAAGTGAGGCCACAGCCAGCAGGGCCGAAGCTGTTCCCGGCAGCGGGCCAGTCGCGCGAAGCTCCCCCATCGAGGCCTCGTACTTCTGTGGTGTGGAGATTTTTTAATGTTTGTGCGGATGACAAACTGAGCGCGGTTTGCACACTCTGCCACTCAAAACTGAGTAGGGGCTCTGAGAAGAGCAATCTGACCACCTCAGGCATGCGGCGTCACTTGGAATTCAAGCACTGGGCTGAGTGGGAGAGAGCAAACGCAATACAAACTGCGCCCGGTCCTTGCTGCCACTGCCTCTTCCCCTTTGTTGTGTGCTGCCACTGCGGTCCAGACCTCCAGCCAGGACACCTCCACATCTGCCTCTGCCTCGGCTACTTTGGGGCCTTCTCCTTCAGCCTCCCCTTCCCCCGCCTCTTCGCCTGCACCCTTCACACTCCTCGTCCCAACAACTGTCCATCTCGCAGGCGTTCGACCGCAGGCGGAAGTACGCCTCGAGTCACCCCCAAGCCCAAGCCTTAAACTGCCACATCTCCAAACTGCTGGCCCTGGAGATGTTGCCGTTTAGGCTTGTGGAGACGCAGGCCTTCCGCGACCTGATGGCGGCTGCCGCACCTCGCTATTCCGTCCCCAGCCGCCACTACTTTTCCCGGAGTGCCGTCCCCGCCCTGCACCAGCACGTGTCGCGTAACATCAGGCGGGCCCTGAGGTACGCAGTCAGCGCAAAGGTCCACTTGACCACCGACTCGTGGACAAGCGCTTGCGGCCAGGGACGATACATTCTCTTTGACGGCACACTGGGTGAATGTAGTGGAAGGCGGGGACGGGGTCGCAAACAGAGACGGCCTACCTACACCCCCCCGCCCAAGATTGCCAGCATGGGTTCTGATAAACCCCCCCTCCTCCTCCTCCTCCTCCTCCTCCTCCTCCTGTGCCTTAACATCTCCCTCAGCCGCTAGCTGGAAGCGTTGCAGCACTGGCGCGGGGAGACGTCAGCAGGCGGTGCTAAAAGCTCATCAGCTTGGGCGACAGGAAGCACAGCGCCCCAGAGGTGAGGGACGCCATATTGCAGCAGACGGAGATGTGGCTGTCGCCGCTGCAGCTAGGACCAGGCATGGTCGTGTGCGATAACGGCCGTAACCTGGTGGCGGCTCTGGAGCTTGCCGAACTCAATCACGTACCATGCCTGGCCCACGTTTTTAATCTGGTAGTCCAAAAATTTCTAAAGACTTACCCCAACCTGGCAGAGCTACTGGTGAAAGTGCGGCGCTTGTGCGCTCACTTTCGGAAGTCAACTGTAGCTGCTGCTAGCTTAAAAAAAACTCCAGCAACGCCTCCATTTGCCTGAACATCGGCTGTTGTGCGACCTGCCGACTCGCTGGAATTCCACCTATTCCATGTTGGCCAGGGTGTGTGAGCAGCAGAGAGCATTGATGGAGTACCAGATTATGAATCCACGCGTGCCTCCAACTCAGCTCCCTCAGTTTGCCAACCACGAGTGGCCATGGATGGCAGACATATGCGATGTACTGCGTATCTTTGAGGAGTCCACCAAGAAGGTCAGCAGCGAGGACGCTATAGTGAGCGTAACCATC
>ONZH01008358.1:0-29488 GCA_900303285.1 Rhinella marina
TACCAGGCACAGCTCTGCACAGAATACAGGCTTACAGCATATACTGAATTTTTCTCACAGAATCAATTAGTTTTTAAAAGACTGTTGGGGCTTCCTATCCTGCACAGAATACAGGCTTACAGCATATACTGTATAGTTTTCTTCACAGAATCAATTAGTCTTTAAAAAGACTGTTGGGGCTTCCTATCCTACACAGAATACAGGCTTACAGTATATACTGTATACTGTTCTTCAGAGTATAGTCTTTAAAAGGACTGTTGGGGCTTCCTAACCTAACTCCTAACTAACTGCTTGCTGCACACACTACACTAGCTAACACTGTCTGTCTCTTCTCCTTCCCAAAGCACAATAAGGCTGATGCTGCAGGTCCCTACCTTATGTAAATTTAGGTCACATGTCACTGCCAGCCAATCACTGCTGGGGAGGTATAGGGGCTGTTACATCACAGCAGGCGTTCCCACAGGCTTCCCTTTGATACTGATTGGCTGAAAAAACAGGGGCATTTCAAACTTGCAGTGACGCACGAATAATCACGAGTCCACGCTGCCTTGGGATGCCGAGCCAAGCCGAGCTGAAGCGGGCAATATTTGTGCGAATCATGAATATTGCCGCTTCGATTCGCTCATCACTATTCTTTATACTTTTTGAAGGCTATAGATGTCCCCTCCGATTTGTATTTCTTAAAGGCCCTCTTTTTGTCATTTATTGCACTTTTTACACTCTTTGTAAGCCATGTGGGGTTTAATTTTATTCGCTTGTACTTGTTACCTCTAGGAACGTATTTAACAATATGATATATAATATGAAAGTAGATTTAAGCACTCCCATTTAGCATTAGTGTCATTTTTTGACAATAGTTTCTCCCAGTCTATGTCCTGAAGTGCAGCGCTCAACCCTGGGAAATTTGCCTTTTTAAAATTAAGTGTTTTTGCCCTACCGACCTGAGATTGTTTTTTACAGTTAAGATGGAATATAACTATATTGTGGTCACTGTTACCAAGGTTTTCATGGACAGTGACATTTCTCACAAGCTCTGCATTGTTAGAAATTACTAGATCCAGAAGAGCATCGCCTCTAGTAGGATCTTCTACTTCTACTGTGCCGTCCTGCGCCACCCGCTCCATTTGCACATACAGTTGATCTTCTATCTCCCCACTGATATTGGGGGGTCTATAGATCACACCAAGAATTATTTTTTCATTATTTTTTTCCCTCTGAATTTCCATCCACAAGGGTTTCAGCATCCTTACAACCTTCATCCACAATTGTTTCTTTCACACTTACTTTCATATCGCTCCTGGCATACAGACATACACCACCACCTTTGTGTTTATCCCTATCGTTTCTAAAGAGTGTAAAACCCTGAAGATTTACAGCCCAATCGTGAGAAGAGTCCAGCCATGTATCAGCAACACCAACTACATCAATCTGTTTCTCCAGTACCAAGGCCTCAAACTCTCCCATTTTGCTTGCTAGACTTCTGGCATTTGTGAACATACATTTTAAATTGTCATCACATTTTACACTTTTAAGAAATTGTTTTTTTATTTTTTATGATAATTTTTTCCTCCTTCAGATTTGGTCTTCCTGATTATAGAATCCCCTATAACCACTAACTGTCTAGGCCTTCCTGCACTACCATCCCCCTGACTACTAGCTGGGCTATTCTCCCGGCTGTTAGGGACAACAGTATCTGCTAGGGCTGCCATTTCTGAAACTGACACCCTTGCATCATTACCCAACTTGGCAATTTTGCTTGGAAGCACAGAAACAGAATTGGCCTTTCTCTTCTTGGATCCCTTTCTACTCCCTCTAACTACATTAACCCAGCTACTTGCCTATTCCTGATGATCAACCAACTGATTTCCAAATCTACCCCACTAACTGCTTGCTCTGTGGGCAGCATGCTCCTCTCAAGATTGTCAATCACCCTCAGTGTTGCATTAATTATGAAAATGATATCTAATAAAGGCATGGACTCCATAAGAACTCTGAAGGTGTCCTGTGGTATCTGGCAGCAAGATGTTAGCAGTAGATCCTTTAACCCCTTCACCCATTTTCAAGTACATGTACGTGAGTGAATGCGGCTCCTTGACGCATTCCTCACGTCCATGTACGTGATAGGATCGGGCGGGTGCAGGAGCTGCACCCGCCCGATCAGCAGCATGGGCCCAGCTGTTGCCGATAGCCAGGCCCGTGCTGCATCCCCCGGCATCGCTGTGTGCGGTGATGCTGGCGGATTAACCCCTCACACGCCGCGATCACCGCTGACCACGGCGTGTGAGGAGTCTGAGAGAGGGAGGGGGCTCCCTCTGAACCCCATCGGCCCCCTGCGCTGCACTGGCAGGGGGCCGATGGTTTCCATGGCAACTCCAACGCCTCACATCGGAGGCATCGGAGCTGCCATGTACAGAAGCCTAGGGATCCAGCCTGAGGGCTGGGTCTCCTAGGCAACCTGTCAGCGTCTCACACAGTGAGACGCTGACAGTTCAATTCAGTACAATACAAAATGTATTGTACTGAATTGAAACAGGGATCAAACCCTAAAAATGTGAAGTCCCATAGTGGGACATAAGTAAAAAGTAAATAAAAGTGTAAAAAAGTGTTTTTTTAATAATAAAAAAAAATAAAGTTTCAAGTAAAAAAAAGAAAAAAACGCCCCTCCCCATAAAATAATGTTTTTTTAAAAAAAATAAAAAATAAAAAACACACATATTGGGTATCGCCGCGTCCGTCACAAAGTGCTCTATAAAAATATCACATGATCTACCACCTCAGGTGAATGCCGTAAAAAAATTTTTTTAAAAAACTGAGCAAAAATGCCATTTTTTGGTCACCTTACATCACAAAAAGTGTAATTACAAGTGATCAAAAAGACGTATGTACCCCAAAATAGTGCCAATCAAACTGTCATCTCTTCCCGCAAAAAATGACACCCTACCTAAGACAATCGGCCAAAAGATAAAAAAAAATGGCTTTCAGAAAAAGGAGACACTAAAACATGATTTTTGTTTCTTCAAAAATGCTTTTATTGTGTAAAACTGAAATAAATATAAAAAAGTATACATGCTAGGTATCACCACGTCTGTAATAACCTGCTCTATAAAAATATCATATGATTTATGCCCTCAGGTGAACGCCGTAAAAAATAAAAAATAAAAACTGTGCCAAAAATGCAATTATATTTGTCACCTTCATCACAAAAAGTGTAATTACAAGCGATCAAAAAGACGTATGTACCCTAAAATAGTGCCAATCAAACCGTCATCTCTTCCCGCAAAAAATGACACCCTATCTAAGACAATCGGCCAAAAGATAAAAAAAAATATGGCTTTCAAAATATGGAGACACTAAAACATGATTTTATTTTCTTCAAAAAAGCTTTTATTTTGTAAAACTGAAATAAATGTAAAAAAGTAGACATATTAGGTATCGCCACGTCCGTAAAAACCTGCTCTATAAAAATATCACATGATCTAACCCCCTAAGGTGAATTTCATAAAAAAAAATAAAATAAAAACTCTGCCTAAACGACCATTTTTTTGGTCATTTTGCCACATAAAGTGTAATATTGAGTGATCAAAAAATCATAAGTACCCAAAAATGCTACCTATAAAAACGTCAACTCAAAAATTCTTTCTGCAAAAAATGAACCCCTACACAAGACGATCGGCAGAAAAATAAAAGAAATGTAGCTTTTAGAAAATGAAGACACAAAAACATAATTTTTGTTTTGAAAAATGCTTTATTATGTAGAACTGAAACAACAGAATAAAATACACATATTTGATATTGTTGCGTCTGTATCAACCTGCTCTTTATAAGAAACACATGATCTATCCTGTCAGGAGAACTCTGTAAAAAACAAAAAATAAAAACTGTGCCACAACAGCCATTTTTTTGTTACCTTGCCTCACAAAAAGCGTAATACTGAGCAATCAAAAATCATATGTACCCCAAAATAGTACCAATAAAACTGTCACCTCATCTTGCAATTTCCAAAATGGGGTCACTTTTTGAGAGTTTCTACTCTGGGGGTGCATCAGGGGGTGTTCAATTTGATATGGAAACTTAAAATTATCCCAGCGACATCTGCCCTCTAAAATCCATATGGCATTCCTTTCCCTCTGCGCCCTGCTATGTTCCCCTACAGAAGTTTACCACCACATGTGGGGTGTTTCTGTAAACTGCAGAATCAGGGTAATAAATATTGAGTTTTCTTTGGCTGTTAACCCTTGCTGTGTTACAGGGACAATAAATTAAAATTGAAAATCTGCAAAAAAAGTGAATTTTTGAAATTTCACCTCCATTTTCCTTTCATTCTTGTGGAACACCTAAAGGGTTAACAAAGTTTGTAAAATCAGTTTTGATTAACTTGATGGGTGTAGTTTCTAAAATTGGGTCATTTATGGGTGGTTTCTATTATGTAAGCGCCACAAAGTGACTTGATAACTGAACGGGTCCCTGAAAAGTGGGTTTTGGAAATTTTCTTAAAAAATTTTAAGAATTGCTTCTAAAATTCTAAACCTTCTAACTTCCTGAAAAATAAAATGATGTTTACAAAATGATGCCAACATGAAGTAGACATCTGGGAAATGTACAGTAACAACTATTTTATGAGGTATCACAATCTGCTTTAAAAGCAGAGACATTCAAATTTCAAAAATTATGAATTTTTCCAAATTTTCTGTAAATTTTGGAATTTTTTTATAAAGAAAGGTGAAACATATTGACTCAAATTTACCACTAACATGAAGTACAATATGTCACGAGAAAACAATCTCAGAATCGCTTAGATAAGTAAAAGCGTTCCAGAGTTATTACCACATAAAGTGAAACATGTCAGATTTGAAAAATGTAGCTTGGTCCTTAAGGTGAAAACTGGCTGTGTCTTGAAGGGGTTAAGTACCATGAGTTGTGAGGTGGAGCCTCCTTTGAATGGATTTTGATCAGAAGTAGCTCTTTATTGGTTGGGTTTTGTGTTACAGTAGCTTGTCTGTGGGAATTGACCAGATGGGCTAACCTTGACTCCCCATATGAATCAATGATCCTTTGTTGCCCATAACCCTGTCACCAGTTCATCTGTTGTCCTTCGTTGGATCACTTTTGATAGGCATTAATGAGTCCATGCTAGGAATGCCCCACAAGATCTGCCATTTGGAAAATGACCTGACCAGTCATCTAGTCATTAGTATACCAATTAACACTCCATAATCCTATAGCGAGAAGAAAGCACAATCCAATATTGTAAAAAACTCCAAAACAAAGGACCGCACATTATATATCATCTCATCTTTATTTATTCATGATTAAAAGTCACCATAGAAATCATATATATGCAGTAAATGGAACAACACATCAGCTAGATCTCATAACTCCTGGGTCACATAAAGTGCTTAGTGCAATTTTCATATCTCTAGTGCCAAAATGGCCTCCAGGTATTACATCTGAAGCATCAACCAGTACAAAAGTATACAATAACTATTAAAATAATATAAGAGTTGCAAAAATTGCATAATACAATAGCATCCTCAATATGTACATATATACTGACCCAAAGGGGATTACTGCACCCAGATGTAGGTTTCACCCAGCTTCTTCCTGGGGGTATGTCATATCTCCTTTTCCCCTCTATTTTTATATAACAACTGGCCAATCATATTCAATACTCACATATGTTCATAAATCAGATTAGATTAAATTAGATATCCCCATATTACCAGCCCATGTCTCCCCCCCCCCATTGTCAGTTGATAGATGCTGAAGGGGCAAATAATTTAGCATGATACAAAAATTTTGGAAGGATGTGTAGTATTATTAAACTTCCACTCAATCCTGTATGTATACCTGGAACATTACCATTTTTGGATAAATAAAAAAATACAACTTTGACTGTAAGGAAATTGTTATGCTGTGCAACAAAATGCACAATGCATTTGGAAAGTGTTCAGACCCCTACAATTTTTTCAAATTTTATGTTGTGACCTTGTGTTAAAACAAAATAAAAATCATGTTTTCAATGAGCAATTTGCACTCAATAAGCTATAATAAGAATGTGAAAACAGAATTGTAGAAATGTTTGCAAATTTATTAAAAAGTAAATTTCTCATGGAAGTCATCAGACACTTTGCTTTGACACTTGAAATTTAGCTCTCAGTGGATCCCATTTGTCTTTATCATGTTTGAGATGTTTCTACACCTTAATTAGGGTCCATCTGTGGTAAATTTAGCTGAATGGAGATGTTTTGGAAAGACACAACCCTGTCTATATAAGGTCTCCCAGCTAACAATGCATATCAGAGAAAAAAACAAGCCATGAGGAGGAAAGAACTCCCTGTAGAGCTGACAGACAGGATTTTGTGGAGACACAGATCTGAAGAACAGTATAAAAAATTCTGCTGCAATAAAAGTTACCAAGAGCACAGTTACCCACATACGTCTTAAATTGAAGTTTGGAGTAACCAGGACTCTTGCTATAGCTGGCCATACCACTAAACTAAGTAATCTAGAAGAAGGACCTTGGTAAGAGAGCCGAATCATTACCTTCCAACAAGACAATGCTCCTAAGCGCACAGAAAAGACAACAGAGGAGTGGCCTATGGACAACTTTGTGAATGTCCTTAAGTGGCCCAATCAGAGCCCTGACCGAACATCTCTGGAAAGACATGAAAATGGCTGCCAAATGATGGTCCCCATCGAACCTGACAGAGTTTGAAAGATCTGCAAAGAAGTATGGCAGAAAATCCCCAAATCCAAGTGTGCAAACCTTGTGTCATCATACCCAAGAAGACTGGAGACTGTAATAGTTGCCAAAGGTGCTTCAACTAAGTATTCAGTAAAGTATCTAAACACTTACTTACTGTCAATGCAAGGTTTTAGTTTTTCCTTTTTAATGAATTAGCAAAAGATTTTGAATATTCTGTTTTCACTTTGTCTTTATGAGGTATTTAGTTCAGAATAATGGGGAAAACTCTTTTTTTTATATTTTTGCACAAGTCTGCAACATTACAAAATGTAAAAATGTCCTCAAAAGACAAGGGGACACTGCCTCCGACTGGAGAAGAAAACATTCAGTCTCCAGAAGCGTCTAAACTTCTTTACTGTAAGAACTGTAAATCTGTGGAATAGGCTTCCTCAGGTTGTGGTCACAGCAGGAACAGTGGACAGTTTTAACCCTTAGTACATGTACAGCGCTAGGGCGATGCTGACACATGGCGCCCGCCCGGCGTCATGGCCGGCAAGTCTCTGCTGTTTCTAACAGCAGAGACTTGCGGGTACTTATCGCCATCGGTGGTTTCCTCTTCAGCAATTAGATGCCATGATGAGATCATCTAGTAGCGCAAAAAGCGTACGCTTCCGGGTGGTGTACAGACGCCCCATGTGGTCAAATGGGGTGTCTGTACACGATCTGAAAGCTGTAAACCTTGCTGATGAGGTTTACAGCTTTCAAAGTGCAATTCTTATTCTGACCACTAGATGGCCAGGATAAGAAATGAGCAAATTCGGTTATTAATTCAAAATTAAAAAAGCCCTGATTGCTCATAAAGAAAAAAGAAAAAACACAATCATGTTGCTCATATTTGAGCTTTAAAATAATCACAAAAAATAAAAAAATGTTAAAAAATATATAAAAAATAAAAAATAAAAAAGTTTAAATCACCCCCCTTTCCGTATAATTAAAAAATACCTAAATAACATAAATAACCTAAATAAAATAACTTATTAATTAATAATAAATATAGCCATCATGGGTATCACCGTGACTGAAAATCCAGTACTTTTAAAATACATTTAAAAAAATTCCAATATGGCGAATTGTGTGGCGGAAAAGAGCGTCCAAATGACGATTCGCTGTTTTTTGTAGCTTTTTTTCTAAAAAAAAATTAAATAAAAAGTGATCAAAAAGTCTTACACACCTCACAATGGTATCAATAAAAACTTCAGATCGCCCCGCAAAAAATGAGCCCCCATACATTTCCGTACACATAAATACCAAAGAGTTATAGGGGTCAAGATATGACAAAAAAAAAAAAGTCCAACTTTATAATTATTTTATCACTATCAAAACGCAGGAAAAACTATACATATTAGGTATCGCCGGATTCGTACTGACCAGTAGAGTGAAAGTAACTGGTCAGTTTTAATGAATATCGAACGCTGTAAATAAAAACCCGTAGAACTGTAGCGGAATAGCGTTTTGTTTGCAACTTCACCCGATTTGGAATTTTTTTCCCGCTTCCCACTACATCATATGCAATATTAAATGGTGGCGTTGGAAAGTACAACTTGTCCTGCAAAAAACAAGCCCTCAAACAGCTATGTGAACAGAAAAATAAAACAGTTATGGCTGTTTGAAGGCAGGGAGCACAAAATAAAAACGCAAAGCCGAAAAAACCTCCGGTACCGAAAGGGTTAAAAGGGGTTTAGATGAATTCTTAAAAGTAAACAACATTAAAGGGGTTCTGCAGTTCGTTTAAAATGATGATCTATCCTCTGGATAGATCATCAGCATCTGATCGGTGGGGGTCCGACACTCGTGGCCCCGCCGATCACCTTTTTGAGAAGGAGCCGCTGCTTTTTCTGTGTTTCCCTTGTTTGCCCAGTGACGTCACAACTAGTATCACTGGCCTGGGCGGGGCTAAGCTTCATTCAAGTGAACAGAGCTTAGCCCCGCCAAGGCCAGTTATACTAGTCGTGACGTCACTGGGCCTGAGTCTGGACTTTGACTTGGCCATTCTCAGACCTGGATACGTTTATTTTTGAACCATTCCATTGTAGATTTTGCTTTGTTTGAGATCATTGTCTTGTTGGAAGATAAATCCCCGTTCTAGTCTCAGGTCTTTTGCAGACTCCAACAGGTTTTCATCCAGAATGGTCCTGTATTTGGCTCCATCCATCTTCCCATCAATTTTAATCATCTTCCCTGTCCCTGCTGATGAAAAGCAGGCCCAAACCATGATGCTGCCACCACCATGTTTGACAGTGGGGATGGTGTGTTCAGGGTGATGAGCTGTGTTGCTTTTACACCAAACATATCGTTTTACATTGTTTCCAAAAAGTTGGATTTTGGTTTCATCTGACCAGAGCACCTTCTTCCACATGTTTGGTGTGTCTCCCATGTGGCTTGTGGCAAACTGTAAACGAGACTTTTTATGGATATCTTTGAGAAATGGCTTTCTTCTTGCCACTCTTCCATAAAGGCCAGATTTGTGAAGTGTTCGACTAATTGTTGTCCTATGGACAGACTCTCCTACCTCAGCTGTAGATCTCTGCAGTTCATCCAGAGTGATCATGGGCCTCTTGGCTGCATCTCTGATCAGTCTTTTCCTTGTTTGAGATGAAAGTTTAGAGGGACGACCGGGTCTTGGTAAATTTGCAGTGGTCTGATACTCCTTCCATTTCAATATGATCGCTTGCACAGTGCTCCTTGGGATGCTTAAAGCTTGGGAAATCTTTTGGTATCCAAATCCAGCTTTAAACTTCTCCACAACAGTATCACAGACCTGCCTAGTGTGTTCCTTGGTCTTCATGATGCAGAATCCCGAGACTATCACAGAGCAGGTGCATTTATACGGAGACTTGATTACACACAGGTGGATTCTATTTATCTTCATCATTTAGGACAACATTGGATCATTCAGAGATCCTCAATTAACTTCTGGAGTGAGTTTTCTGAACTGAAAGTAAATGGGCCGAATAATTTTGCACGCCCCACTTTTCAGTTTTATTATTACAAAAAAAGTTTAAATGATCCAATAAATTTTGTTTTACTTCACAATTGTGACCCACTTGTTGTTGATTCTTCAGCAAAAATTTTTGTTTGAAGCCTGAAATGTGGCAAAAGGTTGAAAAGTTCCAGGGGGCCGAATACTTTCGCAAGGCACTGTATGTCTTTTTTCAACCGTATTAACTACAGTATGTAACTATGAAAAAAGTGAATGCATATTTTTGCCTTAACAACATGCCATAAGAAATATAAGAACTTATCATTGGATCAAAGGGGGTCCTCCTGTTTGTCTATGCCATTGCATGCTATGGTCAGCTTTGATTCCCAGGGGTTAAATAGCGGCGATTAGAGGTTTCTCAGATCTGTGACACTTGAAGGGATGGTCCTTCTCCAGATACTGTAGTATGGGTTGAGTGGCAGTGCCTACATGATTAGCACATGGTCTACATATGCCACAGATATGTTGTTATTGCCTGTGCCTGATGCTTGCCAGCTTCACATTTTAATGTTTTAATGCTTCAAGATCTGTGAGGCTGAATCAGAACAACATGGGATTTATTGTCAATGGCACCCTTTCTGCAAGTTTTTGACTGTATGGTTGTGATCCTTAAAATAACAGTTTTGTGCTTCCTCTGCATAAATACTTTGTTAACACCTGGCATTTCTGAGTCTCTTGTTCGGGTATGTCACTGTGTTCTCATGCTGTAGCACACAGAAATGGATATTAGTGCTTGTAGGTGTTTCCAAAGTAATGGCAGATTGCATCACCACTGTAAGTGTTACTCTGGGTGCCTGAGCGTGGGCGTACGTCTGAGTGCTGAGGGTTGAGAAATCTCTCCATGCAGTTGCTGTAGACTCAAAACTGCTTTTAATATTATATGTGAAACTACAGTATGTGTTAGTAGAACAGGCAAAGGAACCCATATCTGCTGCTATTTTGAGCAAAGTTTATTCATTTAATTAAAGTGAAGCTCTAGTTATGGGTAGTGGTGCACAAGTAAATACAGCACTGTGTAATATATGTTCATTATACACATACAAAATAAATGTGCATTGCTTTCTTCAGTGCTTGCTAACTAGCTGGGTTTCACACCTGGATAATGCAGAGAGCAGTAGCTGATGGTATACCAACACCATACCAGATTACTATTTTGAGTAGTACAGTATCTGATGGCAAATTTAGCTTTTGTGGTATGCGGCATGAAATTTAGTCAACTACTGTATTTGATAATTGTTATGGGGGTTTCTAAAATTCTGATATGATCTATCATTAGGACAGGATGTCAACATTTTATTGGTGGAGTCCATCCTCCATCATCCCCAGCACATTGAATGTGTCTTGGCACTCCTATGATTGCTTCAACCCCTTCATTCTTTAGTTAGGCATAGTGGCTCGTTATTTAACGAGCTATGTATTGTACCGGTTCTTGACCCAATTATGCCCTTATGTGTTAAATGTTATCATCCTGTTTAACCTAATATAAATTTTATAATCCTGGAGAACCCCTTTAATATTTTAGTATCAAAAACAATATGTTACAGCCATTTTCCAAATACCACTGCTTTGCAATGAACTCATCAGAGTTTTTCACAAGGCGCTTGGTTGAAGCTCAAAAAGTAGAAGTTCAGTTTAAAACTGGCCATACACATAAGATCTATGTTGACCGGACCCACCAATTTTGGCAGGTTTGGCCAACCACCTGATGAGTATGGTGTGTATGGTGTCCTCCTTGGTTTTCAACGTGCCCACAACTTGAAGAGATACAGTATTTACTACCAGAAGTGTATGGCAGTGATTTTCTACCCTCTTGCCATTCACTACATATTCATGCTTGAGTGATCCCGAATACGCATGGAATGATGGTGTGAGATAGCTGTTGGCCGAACGAGCATTTGGCCGACAGCTATCTCATGTGTTTGATTATCTTAAGATTGCATGAACAGAGGTTTACAGACAGGTGATCCCTTATCAAACATCAAAATAAGCCACTTCTATTAAGGTTTTGTCTCCCAGAACAGAAGAGCCCAGAGCTTGAATCTCACGT
The DNA here is from genome assembly GCA_900303285.1 of Rhinella marina. Classification (NCBI taxonomy): domain Eukaryota; kingdom Metazoa; phylum Chordata; class Amphibia; order Anura; family Bufonidae; genus Rhinella; species Rhinella marina. Next base: position 11,773 of record ONZH01008358.1, read on the forward strand.
GACCCTTGGGACAATTCTCTACCCTCTTCAGTGCTAATAATCCAGTTCTTCTGAAATTCTTATTAGCCAGTAGTAATAAAGATAAGACTAACTAAAGCTTCACCCCTTTATCCGAGGACCCATAGCAGACAAATACGGGCAGGGGCGCCGGGCTTCCTCATTCCCTTCTGCTGCCCTGCACCATGCTGACAAGCGTGGACTGCAGATAGCTTAGCTGTTGTATCTTTGCTCCGTGCCAGAGATTACTTCCTACTTGAATCCTTAACAGTTGTTAGGGCTTGCATTGGTGTGTCTCTCCTCCCTTGTGAGGCAGGAAGTACATGTCCTCTATCTCCCCAGCCTATGGCTGAGTTGCAGGAGGTATTTAATGGTGCTTCCTGCTCCAGGAAGGCACCGGAGAAATCTTGGTCACTAGTTTGTCTAGTTCCTTGTGTGAAGGTGATTTGTAGTTCTGCTTTTCTGTGTACTGGACCCCACTTCTTGATTCAAAGGACTTTGCTTAATTGCCGCCTGCCTCTGACCTTAGACTTTGTTTATAGACTTTTCTTGATCACTGCCTGCCCTGACCCTGGACTTCCTGATTACATCACTCCCCTGGATGCTTTACACCGGTATCTCTAAACCCTTGGTCAGCTGCCACTGACTCGGGACTGATCTGGAGTGGCACCTGGTGACTACCCTAATGGCCTAAGCCTATCCTCACCATTAGAGGCTCTAGTGAAGACCAGGTAGTCACTTAGTCATGTCCCTCCAAGGTATGGCAGTGGCACAGTGGGTCCACACCCACTGACATAACATAAATACATTATAACAAGAAATAGAAAGTCCAGTTGTGCACTTGTAAACCTGGAAAATTCTAAAAAAAAAGTTTTATCAAAATGTATGTTATATCTTATGATGTAAGAGTGTTATAACAGAATACATAATTAGTTATTGGTAGAGGTTGAGGGATTTTCTGTTAATTTGATTCAATCTAATAGCCCATCGGATACAATTTGTACCCAAATTGATTCAACTCAAATTGAAAGTGCTTCAATTGCCCTGAAAAGACCTGGATGACATTTTGGTCTCTCGTGCTCTCTTTCTCTCTCTCTCTCCTTCTCCAAAAATTCCCACCCACCTCTCTAAAAAAACTCCTCAAGATTGAGTCACCTGTTATTACAGCAGTCCTAGACTTAGGAAAAGTTAAACTGAAATCAATATATCTGTGCCAGTTATGGTTTGCTGGTCTGCAAGACTAACATCACATGCTCAACACTTGACCATAGTAGCCATTATCTGGGCACACCATGCCTGCTGAGATCGCTGTTTGGCTAGTGTGATCATTTGCTGATACATTGGGATGTTAATTATTATTAATTGACAGTAACATGTTTGCTACACTCATATACATAGTTAATTATTGCTGAAAATGACATTAAATTATAATAATAAGTGACCTTCAAGTCCCAAACCCAGAGTAAGAAGATAAACATTCCCTAGCTGATCAAAATGAAATGCAAAAATTAGACAAGTGAATCTCATTTTGATTCCAACATACGAGATCTGTGATATCTCTGGCAGATTTCTAAACACGTTTGATTCCTCCGACCCCTGGTAGTAATTAAAATTTGTTGACTCAAAGAAATTGGTCCATATCTGAATGCTTATTTGCAATTATTTCTTGGTTCTTAAACCAAAGATAACCTAATTTTATTCATTCGATTTTCATTTAAATGTAACTCATATCAGTTCTGTGTGCTGCTTACAAGGACTTAATTGCCATTTTGAGCCCCACAGTAAAACAGAGTTCATTATTTTGATTTTCACATGCATGAAGCTGTGTTTTAGAACTACTTGTCTTGGGCTAATCAACTGTGAATAATTTACATTTCAACCCTAAATGTCAAAACAAGTGAATATGTCTGCTCTCAACACTTGCAATGTCTAATCAACTTGTTACGTTCACTCATTATGAAAATATGTGTCAAAATATAATAGTTGCAGATATTTTTTCCCTGCTCAAGATGACTGCATTTTTTCAAAACTGAGCCTGTTTAACAGGGATGAATTAAAATATGCTCTCGAGTGGTCAGCAGATATTTAGAGGAAGAAACCATCTTATTTGGAAATGTGCAAATTAAGTGACTCAGTTGTGTGACATAGTAACTCCTTTCAATGTATTAAATATTTAGGAAAATGCGCTTCAAAATAAGAAAAAAGCCTGCAGACTAGATCTGACTTGCCAATTCAATAAAAAAAAATGGTTTTCCGAAACCTTACAAGTTTTTGCCGAATGTTTAAAATTCTACAGTATAAAACAGTGAACTGAGTAATTATCACTTTACTGATCCCCCACCATGTAGTGGGCTTCCTGGGTTCCCAACTGGTCTCAGTATCCTAGCCTCCATCTCTACGCATGGATATCTGACCACTGCAGCCAGTAATTGACAAAATGTTGTTGCCAGAATTGTATTTTTCCTTAACATTTGACATCAGGGAAGAGTCTAGTGACCAGTACCAAATGCAGCAGGTTTGGCCAACTTTTAATTAATATTTATTGCCAACTTTAGCCATACACTAGATAACTGTGCCAGTAGAGTTAAATTTGACCTCATTAATCCACAAGGACTGTGTTCCATTTACTTGGGTAGTTAAATCTGATTGCTTGCTCTAATACTAAAAATATTTATTACCTATCATTTATATAGCGTATATATTTATGGCCCCACCCTTTTTCATAAAATTGGTGATGGTAATGTAACATACCACCGGTGGATCTGTGACTTTTCCACAACAAGATTAGTGGGGATAATGAAATTCCCCCATAGTGCAAATAATGCTTTCTGTTAAAGGAGTTGTCCAAGTACTTTTTTTGTTCTTTATATGTTCTTTATATGTCTCTAACTAACTCTTCACTTATGTCATCTACAGTGGTCCTGTTCTCCTAGGTAGCTAAAGTTCATATGACCTGAGATGTTAGCTTGGATGACGTTCCGTGCACAAGCCTGAGGTAGGAGGAGGAGCAGGACTGCCTCTGTGGATGGAATGTCACTGTGAAGACTGTGATGGTTGGAGCAAAAAGTCACACCCCCTGCACTCTCTGATCTGCTGGCTGAGCTGGATGCCCTGTGTCTCCCCTTTCATTGGATCCTTCTGCAGAGTTTAACACTTTCTACCATCAGCAGCACAGACTTAGGGTTGGAGGCTGTGCCTCAGGTCCTGAACAGCTGCAAGGTTTCTTTTTCTCCAGGCATTGAAGAGATAAATGCTATGTACAGCACCCCCCCTCACCCTGCAAACACAGAACTGACAAAGACTGGAGAAGTTCTCACCTCTGTACTCCTCTGATAGCTGTGAAGGAGTGGCTGGAGAGCATTTCACAAGAACAGGTAGGGAGAAGATCCTGGGTGTGTCAGTAATGGACAGCTGAGATTTGTCATCCAACACAAACAACATGAGTATCCCAGCAGTCAGACTCTAGGCAGAGCAGCACTTTTATTAACTCTTTTTGCAGAGCAGGGGAGGGAGAAGGCAGTCTTTGTTGAGACTCACAAATATTCATGAGGAAAACCTCAGAGATTGTTGTTACATGCCCTCCACAGCTCTGCAACTGTAAGTCAACAAAGGGGCCAGAACAGAACTAGGGAAATAAGTAAATATAATTTATGTATATATTCATGACCATCAGATTTAAAGTGTGTTTTTTATAAGTACAGAAGTTCAATGTTTTTAAAAAAATGTTTTTCACAATGTTTACCAGACTATTAATAGCAGGTAATTTTATACGATGGGTCAGTATAAATGCAGTGATAACTGCCACAGGGACTGCATGTGTTTTTTTTTTTTTGGGGGGGGGAATAAAAAAGATTTTAATGCATTCTGAGAGACAAATCTTTTTTTTTTCTCTCTTGGCATATCTGTACTGGGGTTTGTTTTAGAATGTAATTTTTATTCACAGCATTTTGAGGTACATATATATACATATACAATTGTTGCAATATAGTTTTACTGACATAAAAAAATAAGACAATAAAACAGAAATCTTTAATGTTCATAAGTATTCACCCCCCCAGAAAGTCTTTACTACTTTATGGAGCCACCTTTTACTACAATTACAGATGCAGTCTCTATGAGTACATTAGCTTAGCACATCCAGACACTGATTTTTGGTCATTCTTCCAGGCAAAGCTAATCCAATTCCTTCAAATTAGAGAGTTGCATTGGTGTGCAGTGATCTGCCAGTCATGCCTCTGTCCCAGTCTCCAGTCCCTGATAGAAAAGAGCTTTTCTTCTAGAATAGTCCTGCACTTACTTCCATTCATCTTTTCTTTAACCCTGACCAGTCTTTTATTCCATGCATCACTGTGCTTCACTGTGGGAATGGTGTTCTTGGGGTAATGTGTTGGTTTTGTACCACATGTAGCATTTTTCATGATGAACAAAAAGTTCAGTTTTAGGCTCCATTCACACGTCCTGTTTTCCTTTCCTGATTCGATCCTGATTTTTTCAGGACCCATTGAAATGAATGGATCCAGATCAGGATCAGGATCGAATCAGGAAAGAAAAACAGGACGTGTGAATGGAGCCTTAGGCTTTATTCACACGACCGTATTTTGTTTCCGTGTCTGTTCCGTTTTTTTGCAGACCGTATATGGAACCATTCATTTCAATGGGTCCGCAAAAAAAATGGAAGGTACTCGGTGTGCATTCCGTTTCCGTATGTCCGTATTTCTGTTCCGCAAAAAATATAGAACATGTCCTATTCTTGTTCGTTTTGCTGACAAGGATAGGCATTGTTACAATGGATCCGCAAAAAAATGGAAACACGGATGCCATACGGAATGTCATCCGTTTTTTTTGCGGATCCGCAATTTGCGGACCGCAAAACACATACGGTCGTGTAAATGAAGCCTTAGTCTCTCCTGACCAGATAACTTTCTTCTATGTGTTTGGGGGGTCTGGACATGTTGATTGGTGAACTCTAAATGTGAGTTTTGGTTGGTGTCAAGTTTGTAGTTGAGCCAAACTCTTTCCATTTTGTAGTAATGGATTCAATGTTTCTCCATGGGATGTTTAAAGTTTGAGATTCTTTTTTTTATAATCTACAATTTTTTCCTGACCTGTTTGAATTGCTGTTTGGTATTCATGTTGCTTGCAGGGTTGGACAGGAGTTCCTTAGGTCCACCAGGGTAAATTATTCTTGGGCCCAACACTCATATCATCAAATAAATAGTGCCAACCCTAGTGGCAATTTATTATCTACAAGGCTACCTTTAAATGTATTTTTTTTTCTCTTGGAGCCATGGGGCACACTATGGTATCATATCCTGGGTCCACCAGAAGATCCAATGGTACTTTGGTGGGCCAGTCCAGTGCTGCTTGCTTAGTAGTGTTACAGACTCAGAGGATTTTCAGAACTGATGAATGTATACTCACATCATGTGACAGTAGGACCTCAAGTTACACTCGAATTGCATATAGTAGGACGTTATTAAACTCATTATGTGACCATGGAAGGACCAGACTTTAGTTCAAGGTCAAGGTTCAAGGACTTTAGTTCAAGGTTTCCTAGCAAAGAGGAAATGCACTCACAACTTTTGCAACATATGCACTCACAACTTTTCATTTTTTTTAAAGAAGGTTTTATTTCATTCCGCTAACAATTTGGATTGTTTTGTCAGATCCATCACACAAAATCAACAAAACAGGAAAATTACAAAAAAGAGCAAACACTTTGGCAGTGCACTGACCAGCGGTATACTGACCAGTAATAATAATAGACAGATAGCTGTACAAAGTTGGGAAGTCTTTGTAAGGTCCCTGGCTTCTACCGTATGGTAGCCCATCTACATCTCATGATTATGTTACAGGCGGGATAATCAGGGAACCCCCTTCTTCTGTCATAACACCGTACGTGCTGCAGTTGCTAATGATCATGCCATCTAAGGGGTTAACGTGTGTGTTCCCACTACTGTCCAGTGTACCCAAGAGAATATATATTTGTCATTAAGTGGGATTAAGCATCTACCAATGAGGTGCTTAATCCCTCTTGATAAGACTATATAGAAAATATACCAATATCATAGAGGAAATATATGGTAGAGAAAATGTATCTTTATCATTCTGAAGCTGTGTACTTGACAGATCGGAAAACATCAAATTAGGCTTGCTGTTTAAGTATACTTAATTAATCACACGGAAATGTAGGAGTTAAAATGGAATATATCTGTTCTTTCTACAAAAAATAAACAAACAGTAATGAGGGCTGGCAAATGCAAAATCATCACTGACTGCAGACAGTAATAGGTCATTTTTTTCATACTCTACTTCAAAATTATGTTCTGTTTCCAAACTCTGAAACAATTACCCTATTTTTGCAAATGCATTTGTTCAAAAAACAAACATTGTAATGCAGGTGAAGGGTCTATCTATCTATCTATCTATCTATCTATCTATCTATTATCCATTTCATATCTGTATATCTTGTATATATCTATTTGTATCAGAAAATATTTTGTCATATTAGAGTTTGTTTCCTCTGATTTTACATCGGACTAGACCTGAAGGCATATTCATACCTACACATACCTACATACATATACAGTATATACTCATTTATGCAATGTTGTAGCGTGTATACTAATAGACTAATGTTTTTTTTTTAAGATAACAAAACATTTAACCCAATGCAAGGAATGTGGAAAAAAAGTATATTCCTCACTGCCCCAACATCAGTGCTCTGTTGATTCCTGACACTATTTTCAGAAAGGACATGTCCATATACCTACTTCCTGGCCTCAATAGTCTTGTGGATTACACTGCTCAGGCCATTGATTGGCTGCAGTAGTCACCAGAGTGCAGATGCTGGAGCAAAAAAGTATATAACAGGTCAGTATAGGTGTAATCAGAGGATGTTGAACCACTGTGTCAACCAACTGGTTTGAATTTGGGCTAAACCTAAAGGCATTATTCTGGCAGTCCCCTGGTATGCAACCCCTATACAGTGATCTGGACTTCACTGCAGAGGAGCCACCAGGCTGCTACCTCTTGGACTAGTCCTGATGTGGTTTCCAGATGACCCATGGGGGCCAAAGACACTGGTATAGAGCACCGAGGGGTCAGGTGAAACATGTAGTCAGTAACAGACCAAGCAAGGTCAGGCTGGCAAAGTTCATGTAAGTCAGTGAAATAGGTTCTAGGTCAGGGCTGACAACAGAGGGTCATTACAGTAAACAGGCACAGATCAGGTGCACGGGCAGACATTGGAAACAAACACCTTAGTAGGGAACTAGCAAGCTAGGAAACCTTATAGCTCAGGCAAGGGTTGAGGCCAAAATGTAGCATATATAGCAGAAGCTGATTAGCAATTTGTAAATCGGCTAGCTGCATCTCACAGGGCCAATTAAGGTATATTAACTCTTGCAGTGCTGCAGAAGGAGGAGGTTCAATGAAGAGACACAGGGTAAGTTGAACAGCATCTGTGCATGACGAAATAGAAGGGAAGCTGCGAGAATGGATTGCCATATAACAATAGGTTCTTTTGTGATTTGATCACATTCCCTGCCTAATCATTGTTATATCTGAAAACCCCTTTAAGAGTCATCAATCATTTGAAGAAGATCATTATCATTTGAAATATAAGTTTGGAAAATGATTCTAAATACAAAACTATCTCCTTTAATACGTGGTCAGAGGGAGAAACTAATCAAAATAAATGGCATACATGGCAAGTTCGAACAACTCAGCATGACTAGTTTAAGTGGATAGTAAAATCTGTCACACATAATAGTTTCACACTAATACAAAACATGCAAAGCCTGGCTGATGTAATAAATTCAAGTGACAATTTATTTGACTTCCTCAGGACTGCTGATGTAACTTGTAATGCTTCTGTCTACAAGATTATCCAGGACAAGCAAGCAACAGAGATTGCCCATGTATTGTGCATTAAGTATAATGGTTAGAGGAGGATACACGCTGAAGTCTGAATTGCATGGTTTGCAGTTTTACAGCATTTGAGAGCGATCCTTTTCAAGCTATTTACATTTCTATAAAAATCTTGACAATGGAATAAATCTTAGTTATGATGCCTTTCCTGCCTTTAAAGTAGGAGAACCTTTTTTTTTTGCATTGACCACAATAAAATGTGGAAATTAAAAAAAAAGATACAAGGTTCTCTAGTCAATATGAAGGAGTCCCATTTTCACACTTTTGCAAGATAATCTTGTAAAGTTTCCACCTGAGATGTAGATAATCCAGTTGGTTTATACACTGGTTAGACTGGGGTGCAGAGCCTAAGGAATCTCCCAGTTCTTTACCCTTGCAAACTGTATACAACAGGTGGAGAGCCATGACCAAGATCCAACAGGGACTTGCCACAGGAAACGGGTGAGGTGAGTAACAAGTTTCCATTTTGATAACATGCAGTAAGTTCACCTAAGAGCATAAGAGGAAACAGACTGAGGGGCAGTTTGCTTTATGTTATCTGTTAGATCCAACTTGAGCTGGCCATAAATTTGAGATAAAGATTGGCCGCATTGTGGTCGATGATTGTGTGTACAAACGAACCCACCAGCTAAACTGTCTGACCAGAAAGTGCGTTTTTTTTTTTTTTTTTTAAATAAAAAGAGACTTGAGCACAATGACAAGTGATTGGGTGAATTCAGCAGATCATGACATCAACATGCAGTTTCCACTGATAAATGGCCAAAGTTTTCCAGCACGGTGGGTCGCATTTTTGGCAGACAAGAGTCTGCCATCAGCTTGCTCACTTAATTTTTCAAATGGCAGTCGGTCGGAATGGCTGAAATCTGCCATTTCACCCAACTTTAATCTCATATGTATGGCTACCTTTAGAGCAATGCTTCTCAACCCAGTGATGCGCCCCCTAGGTGGAGGTGAGGTTCAGCTAGAGAGACAAGCTTCTCAGAAGAGGTAAATGACTGCAGTGTCCATTCTCTGGATGCAGCAATTTCTTATTTAGCATGTTTATTTAGAGACACATAAATTGAGTAATATGGTTATTGTTGGCATTGACTTCTACCACAGATGGTGAGGCTGAGGAAGGAATATATTCTGGCAGGAGAAGAATTAAGAATCGCTTACCTGTATTACTCGAATACACCTACTAAGTAGCATCCCATAGTGGAAGTCAGTTTACAAAACTGTTTATTAGAGATGAGCGAATTGAATCAACCGAAGTGGAATTTATCGGAATTTCAGGATAAATTAGATTCGCCGCAAAGCCGAATCTCCTCTTGCTGTGTGGTAGCGAATTGATTTATCCTGAAATAGTGTAAAAAAAAAAAAAAAAAAAAAATAATATATATATACTTACCTCCTCCATTTGCTCGCGACGAGCCAGCCGCCACCACCTTGAAGATCTTGGCCGAAATCCCGCGTGTTCTGATGTATGACGTGATGATATCATCTCGGGCTGCGTGAGATTTCACAACAGATCTTCAAGCAAGATGGCGGGGGCCGGCCCGTCGTGAGCAAATGGAGGCGGTAAGTTTGATTTAAATTTTTTATTTTTTTGTTAATTTTACACTGTTTCTACACTCAGATGCCACAATCATGTATGAACGCAGCATCTGAGAGGTACAATGATGGGGAGCGGCGCTATCACAGCTAACTGTCATTGCACCTGCTACTTGCAAAAAAGGAGCTTCGTGATGAAGTAATTCGTCACAAAGCATATTTTTTTGTAAAATTTGGTGAAGCAGTGTATGAATAAAAAAAATTAAAACATTGCTTATGAACCTCTCCAAGCAATTTTCTTTGTTCAGATGTGAGTTGCCAGTGGTATCAAAGACAATGTATATATAGGGTATACAGTGTAAAAGTTTAATTAGAAGTAAATTAAATAGGTCTACCCTAAGCCTAGATTAGATTTTTCTTTAATTTAGCAGTGCTTCACATTGGAATGTCTCCATGATCTGTGCCCAGGCTGTTGATAGAGAGAGTCCTAGCATAACCTCAAGCAACTACCAGCAAATGAACTGCGACTTTCTCCGGCCAACAAGTTGAAAGTAGAAAAAGCTGTTTCTCTTTGTCTCTACAACAGAAGAATTTCTAGAATGGCGGTCCCTCAACCCGATTTTGCTTTACCCTGTCCTGCTGGCTTCATCTTCAGGGTGTGAGTTGTCCATGCTCACTGTGGCCCGCTGTCTCTGTAGCTGTCTGTAAGGAAATACTATGAGCACCGTTCAAAACCATAGCCAGAAAACACTGAAAAATTGGCTACCACTGCTCCTTAGCCACTCCAGTTGGTTACCAGAATCCAATTTAACATTGGATGGCTTTGGCTACAAGGAACCCAGTTTACATCTGTGGAGTAAGGTAGCAGAAAACTGATGCAAGATCACTAGAAGTAGACCTTCCTGAATGACCGGGGTACAAAGGGTATATAGCAGGGTGAAAACCAGATGAGAGGGATAGTGCCAAAACAGTGGTCAAGGTGTTAATCCAGAATCAAACCACAGTCAGAATATCAAGAGAATCAGAAGAAGCCAAATCAGCAGACAAGGGGTTAATCTAAAAACAACACTCATAGGCTCACCAGCTGGGGTTCAATTGTTCAGCATGGCAACCCTCTCCCCACAGCCAGTGGCGTACCGCCCATAGAGGCAGACCACGCCACTGCTATGGGGCCCCGGCACAGGAGGGGCCCGGAGCGCACGGGAGCCCCACCCCCTACTCTGCATCATTAAGATGCGTCCTGCCCTGCCTGTGCTCCAGGCCTCTCCTGGCCTGCTCACCTCCGTTCACCGCAGGACCGTCCAGACGTTCCTGTGCGCTCCAGCTGGCCCCGCCTCATGCTGCGCTGCTACTGGACGAGGAGGACCTGTGCAGCACGGCAAAGAGGGGAAAGAAGATCAAGGCCCCAGCCCCCTCCAGAGTGGCGTCAGCGGTACAAGGGACAAGTAACTAAGTATTTATGTGTTTCGTGTGTGTATGTGTGTATGTATGTGTGGGTATGTATGTGTGTGGGTATATGCATACACTGTGCCAGACAATATACACTGTGTATATACTGTATATTGTACAGCATGGCGCAGGGGTTATATTGTCCGGCATGGTGTAACCGCCATGCATTTGTTGTACAGTATATATTATAATCCCTGTACCATGCTATACAATCTACAGTATAATCCATACACCATGCTGTATAATATACAGTATAATCCGTACACCATGCTGTATAGTATACAGTATAATCCGTACACCATGCTGTATAGTATACAGTATAATCCATACACCATGCTGTATAATATACAGTATAATCCATACACCATGCTGTATAATATACAGTATAATCCGTACACCATGCTTTATAATATACAGTATAATCCATACACCATGCTGTATAATATACAGTATAATCCGTACACCATGCTGTATAATATACAGTATAATCCGTACACCATGCTGTATAATATACAGTATAATTCGTACACCATGCTGTATAGTATACAGTATAATCCCTACACCATGCTGTATAATATACAGTATAATCCATCCTTGTGGCTGCCCCCATTCAGTGTAACGTCTCCTTAATTTAAAAAAAAAAAAAAAAAAAAATAATCAGTAGCTCATGTATATATTTCTTTATTGGCAAATGGGGGTGTGGCATGGGAGGAGCCAGGACAGCATGTGGGATGGGCCGGGGTACTGGGCGGGGTTAGGGGCCCCATTCAGATTCTTACTATGGGGCCCAATGATTTCTATGTACGCCCCTGCCCACAGCCATGCATACGTCTTGATTGAGTGAGTCAATTTCTGACCCTCTCATTCGCTTCTATTGAATTTCCAGTAATAGCAGAGCACAGTGAATTTGAGCCTGGATGCACTGGCCAGCAGGATGGCACGGGGTAGGAGAGGATTGGGTGGCCCTTTTTTATGAGGCCCTGCAAGCATCAGATAATTTTGTCATATTCTTTAGAAATGCCATAAATGTTTGGAATGAGAGAACACCTTTAAAAGCTTTGGAATCACATGTAGTGGGAAAACACTTTTGCAGTGAGAAGGGAAGTTGTAGTAATTGCCATTCATAAATATTGTATTTACATTGTAACGGTCTGTAGGCAAAAATGGTATAATGTATAACCAGATATTACCCAAACCAGATTATCCAAAACTGTTACTCATCACCAGAGGAATGGCTAGCTGGGGGTGTAGATTGTTGTTAACCTTTGGATCACTGCCATAGTAGGGCCACCAAGGTTTAAGAGAGGCCCAACATCAACTGTACCTGCCACTGCAGGATGCTGAAACAGTTAAAACTTGTGGTAGAGCAGAGAGCCACAGGCTCCATACCATTCTGTTGTCAGCCTCAGGCCACTTTAGACCTGTGGCCTACAGGATGCCAGCACACACACAAGACATGAGCGTCCTGGTGCAGGTGGTGTGATGATGTTACTGCATCTCGTTGCTTGTGCTGGGACCCTGACTTCTTGTGTGCGCATCACTTTTACACTATGTACTGTATGTATGTGTTCTCTTAAGGAATAAACCAGACATGGCTGCAATGCATTTTTATTGTTTTATGAAATTCTGCAAAACCTACCATTTCTTTGAGAAAATGTTCATCTCACACCAAAAAACAAATCAATTTTAAGGGACTCCATGCCAATGGATCTTCTTACAATCAGAGGGATTTCAGGAGTCATAAACATCATACATTCCATAACCAGCCCCTGTACTTTATTCAGCAACCATGTAAAATGGTACTGAAGGTGCCAAGTATATGTATTGTGACAACTCGGGGGTCACTTAGCTCTCCAGGATCGCCGTCTTCTCACCTTAGACGGTTGGCACACCTCAAGAAGCCACTCCAACACTGCAGATTCGGGTGCAAACCGGTCACAACCAGCTTTTATTGTCACTTTTACAGCAATCCAAACAACTGATAAACGTAAACCCTAGGCCATCTAACCACTGACTACACAATATTGTCCCTCTCTATTGGGATCTGGGTCTACCACCCAGCTCCCCAAAACACACCACAGTGCTTACCCCACATAGGGTTAAGAGGGTCCTAGCTCCCACAGGCCTTCTCGCAGCCTGCTCCTTCCCAAGACTGGGAGCCGTGATAAAGCAACCCAGCCCACCTTTACCTAAGCTCCTCAGCTGGCTGATAATTACCTCTCATTAACAGCCAGGCTGATACACACACTGAGGAAAAGCACCATTTTCCCAGCCTTTCTTCTTCTCATCCAGTTTCCTCTGGTTGAGACACACCATTTTATGGCCCTTTATGGCCCTCTGGCAGCTGCACTATCCCCCTCCCCTGATAAAGGCCATAGGACTTTTCACAATATATAAACCCCCTCCTGGGTCAAAGGTCCTACATTTGGAAACATCTGGGGTCACCTCAGCAGGAGGCATACCACATATATCACCTTCTATGAGCATCTCCTCTAAGTGAGGTTGTTGACCTTTCTCTTTGGAAGGTCTGTCCCCTGTTTTCTCTCTATCACTATCGCACCCTGGGCTTGTGGAAGTGCTACTTCAGCACTTGCAAACAGACCTTCAGTAATTAAGTCCTTCACCACTGACAGTGCTGAGCCTCTATCCTCACTTGGCTCTTTACACTCAGTATAACTGACCCTGAGCTCTGATACCTGAGGGTCATCACATACAAGCTCATATGTGGGGACATCCATCACAACATGAACCACATCACTCTTCATAACCTCATCTTCATTGTTACCACAGGCAACCTGGTCGACATCACTTTTAACCTAAGTGAACGGGATATCTGCATCCACAGGACCAATCTTGCCATGCCCTTCGGTGGCTTCTCTCTCAACCTGGGAATGAGCGAGCTCTGCTTTTACATTCCACTCACGACCTGCTGGGGGCAGCCTTTCTACTAAACACATTATCATGATCCAAGAGCGAATCCAAACTCTTTTCAGCATTGAAACCCTGCTGCACACAGTCACTTTATCAGCGGCCTCTAATGAGGTCCCTCCATGATCCACCACTGGTTCTGTACACCCTTCCAGCATACAGTCACTACCAGATATTTTCTCTTCACACATCAAGCTCACCGACTTGACACTCATCTCGTCAGGTACAACTGACTCCTGGTTATCTCTAGCAACCACCTTAGTTTGACAGGTGGCAGCATCACCCTCTGATCTCACAGCACATGCATCACCTATCACACTCTTGTCATCATCAGCCCTGACCTCTAGGGGCACACCTAAGCTAATCCCCACATTGAACATTTCCTCAGTAACCACATCCGTTTCAGATTTCACAACATTTTCGTCAACCTCAGGTTTCACTATCCTGCTTCCTCTTACCCGGGTTAGCACTGGATCCCTGAGTTTAGCTATCCCAAAGTTACCTCTTGTAACTGACAATTCAGGTAAAACAGTGAATTTCTCTCCTGCAGACACCTGTGAGGGAGACATCTCAGCAGGCTTACCTGCCAGTTCACACACTGCTTTTACCTGATCAGGTTTTGCGCTTACAGTATCTCTTGAAACAAAGGCAGGTTAGACACAGTATATAACATCACATTACTGTTTCCACATAACACTTGTGTGTCTTTTTCCTCAGACACCTTTTCATTTAACCCATTGTTGTCCATGAGTCCATTAGACTTTTTAAGTCCATGTTGCACAGTCTCCACAGCAACCAGCATGGTCTCACTACACTCAGGACTCTTCCCCAGAAACTTCTCTGGTTGCACTTGGTCACAATTCAGACTGTCCGTTAGCGAGTCTCCACCCGCCATCACCTCACGGACTTTTGGCTGAGATTCCTCTGGATCTTCCCTTTTAGGTAGCAGAGCAGCACACTCAGCTTGATCTGGGACCTTGTCTCCTTCCCACAACTGCCAGAAATATGGGAAGTCTCTGTCCAGTCTGAACTCCGCTCTAAGCTCAGCACACTTTAACAGTTCATGTTGTACAGTTCCATAATCAGTCACAAAAGTAAGAAATACAGCCTTACCAGTCTCTGGACCCGTCTTAACGAACAACAGTACCTCTGGAAGTACCTGTGACACTCTTTGGTGACAATCCAGCTCACCCATAGTGGGATTCCATCCACCAACAACTTGCAGGTCTTCCTCTGCAATTCCTCTGGCCTCCTGGCCACAGGACAATCAAGTGCACACTTTACCACTTGGCGGCATCTCCAGCAGCACTCTCTCTGTTGCTTGACACCTGCACGTTTTAGTGGTTGGTTGCTCCCAGCAATGACATTATGGCACCTCCGCACATCCTCTCTAGGACTTGTACACATTGGCAGGGAACATATGAACGCCTGAGAGCCGAACCTCTCTCCATCTCATTTTGATCCCGTTGGTTGCCCTTAGCAACAGCACACATCACCTTTTCCTCTGGAACTCCAGGCATATCACCGACACCTTGGACCTTCACAAAGTGTCCACTCAGCATTGAAGACTTTCTCTCCAGGGCCAACTGCAGTTATGCCTCCAAAGCCTCCCGCTCTGCATCAAACCGCACCATTTCACTTTTGGTATAACCAATCAGTGTGGCCATGTTCTCCTGCTGCTTTATCCACCACAACCGCCTAGCGTATTCCTCCATGAGACCCATGACAACAGACTTTTCAGCAAACAAGTTCACTTTAATCAGAGACCACAGTCTCCAGGTGTCTCTCTCTCTCGAGAAACTCAGCATTTACATTTTCTTTGCACCGCAGACAACACAGTCTCATCAGCAGAGATCGCAGTCTATTTAAATTGGGCTTCTGGCCCTTTAAGTTCCACACAGCAATTCCTTGCAAACACAGCTTTTCCACAATAGGCTCCTGTCCCTTTAAGCTCTGCAGCACCCAGCTTTGTGTGCTATTTTCATGCCCGCATTATCCACCATATGTGACAACTCGGGGGTCACTTAGCTCTCCAAGATTGCCGTCTTCTCACCTTAGACGGTTGGCACACCTCAAGAAGCCACTCCAACACTGCAGATTAGGGTGCAAACTGGTCACAACCAGCTTTTATTGTCACTTTTACAGCAATCCAAACAACTGATAAACATAAACCCTAGGCCGTCTAGCCACTGACTACACAATATTGTCCCTCTCTATTGGGATCTGGGTCTACCACCCAGCTCCTCAAAACACACCACAGTGCTTACCCCACACAGGGTTAAGAGGGTCCAGGCTCCCACAGGCCTTCTCGCAGCCTTCTCCTTCCCAAGACTGGGAGCCCTAATTGAGGAGCCCAGCCCACCTTTACCTGAGCTCCTCAGGTGGCTGATAATTACCTCTCATTAACAGCCAGGCTGATACACACACTGAGGAAAAACACAATTTTCCCAGCCTTTCTTCTTCTCATCCAGCTTCCTCTGGGTGAGACACACCATTTTATGGCCCTTATATGGCCCTCTGGCATCTGCACTGCCACAGTATATATTTACTGTCTGTATATATATATATATATATATATATATATATATATCTACAGTACAGACCAAAAGTTTGGACACACCTTCTCATTCAAAGAGTTTTCTGTATTTTCATGACTATGAAAATTGTAGATTCACACTGAAGGCATCAAAACTGTGAATTAACACATGTGGAATTATATACTTAACAAAAAAGTGTGAAACAACTGTAAATATGTCTTATATTCTAGGTTCTTCAAAGTAGCCACCTTTTGCTTTGATTACTGCTTTGCACACTCTTGGCATTCTCTTGATGAACTTCAAGAGATAGTCACCTGAATGGTTTTCACTTCACAGGTGTGCCCTGTCAGGTTTAATAAGTGGGATTTCTTGCCTTATAAATGGGGTTGGGACCTTGAGTTGTGTTGGGCAGAAGTCAGGTGGATACACAGCTGATAGTCCTACTGAATAGACTCTTAGAATTTGTATTATGGCAAGAAAAAAGCAGCTAAGTAAAGAAAAACGAGTGGCCATCATTACTTTAAGAAATGAAGGTCAGTCAGTCCGAAAAATTGGGAAAACTTTGAAAGTGTCCCCAAGTGCAGTTGCAAAAACCATCAAGCGCTACAAAGAAACTGGCTCACATGAGGACCGCCCCAGGAAAGGAAGACCAAGAGTCACCTCTGCTGCGGAGGATAAGTTCATCCGAGTCACCAGCCTCAGAAATCGCAGGTTAACAGCAGCTCAGATTAGAGACCAGGTCAATGCCACACAGAGTTCTAGCAGCAGACACATCTCTACAACAACTGTTAACAGGAGACTGTGTGCAGCAGGCCTTCGTGGTAAAATAGCTGCTAGGAAACCACTGCTAAGGACACGCAACAAGCAGAAGAGACTTGTTTGGGCTAAAGAACACAAGGAATGGACATTAGACCAGTGGAAATCTGTGCTTTGGTCTGATGAGTCCAAATTTGAGATCTTTGGTTCCAACCACTGTGTCTTTGTGCGATGCAGAAAAGGTGAACGGATGGACTCTACATGCCTGGTTCCCACCGTGAAGCATGGAGGAGGAGGTGTGATGTTCTGGGGGGCTTTGCTGGTGACACTGTTGGGGATTTATTCAAAAGCATCTTGCAGTGGCATGCTATTCCATCCGGTTTGAGTTTAGTTGGACCATCATTTATTTATCAATCGGACAATGACCCCAAACACCCTCCAGGCTGTGTAAGGGCTGTGTAAGGGCTATTTGACCAAGAAGGAGTGTGATGGTGTGCTACGCCAGATGACCTGGCCTCCACAGTCACAGACTGAACCCAATCGAGATGGTTTGGGGTGAGCTGGAACGCAGAGTGAAGGCAAAA